>JARYHS010011217.1:0-13110 GCA_031002005.1 Vandiemenella viatica | reverse complement strand
TATCTTCTAAGCGTCAAATATTACGAGGTGAACGGTGTGTTCTGACACATCATTCTTTGTATTTAAATATAAATAGATGGCCCGAGTGAAAATTTCGAGGAACAAATAAGATGAATAGTGAGGTTATTTGTTTGTAATAGTATTAAAGAAGAAGAACCGCTTTGTAGCAATTGTTGATTTGTCTAGTTGTATAGATACATAACAAAATACTTATAACATAATACGAAATAATTAAGAAAACTTTTGGACGCGTTAAAACACATGTAAGGCAAATTGTCACTGATCTTAATCGAATACAGGGTCATTCAAAATGATTGTCAGGGTTTCAAAAAATTCCTACACTTAGCACAATTGAGATACGAATTGAATCTTATTTTGATGTGTAAAGAAACTCATAAGTTTTTTTTTATATCCATTACAAATGTTCGATATGTGCGCCCTGTGTCACTCTGCACACATCTATGCGATAGTCCATTTCATCCCACACGCGACGCAGCACGTCATCAGAAATGTTTAGAAAGGCGGCCCTGATCCGTTCTCTCAGTAGAGGAGGAAGGTAAACTTGATCCTTGACGTAATCCCACAGAAAAATATTCACATGGGGTTAAATTTAGTCAACGAGGTACCCAAGCTATGAACATTTGGTCACTGTAGGCTCCACGTCCTATCCATCGCTGCGGCAATTGTTCGTTGAGAAATATTCTGACGTCCCGATGGAAATGAGGTGGAGCAACATCTAGTTGGAATATGAAATCATCCACCTCTTTCAGCTGAGGCAGCAACCACTCAGAGACCATATCGAGGTAAGTTAGTCCTTCTACTGTCTGTTTATTAAGAAGAACGGGCCGTACACTTTCGCCTTAGAAACAGCAACGAACACACACTTTTGGAGAATCACGCTGGTGTTCAATAAAAGCACTGGGATTTTCTGTCACCCAAATTGGCACATCATGCTTGTTAACTTTCACGCACAAGTGAAAGTTCGCTTCATCGCTAAAAATGAGTTTTTTACAAAACCGATCTTCTTCCAATTTTTCTTGCATAATGTTGTAAAACGTGAGACGTTTGCGATGGTCGGCAGGTGTTAAAGCCTGAAGCAGCCCTAGGCGATAGGCTTTCATTTTTAGGCTTTTGCGTAGCACGCGCCGAACTGTGGTTTACGGAATGTTCAGTTCTCTGCTGCCTCTTCTTGTTGATTTCCGTGGGCTACGTTGATAAGCTTCTCTGACGCGGTTCACGTCGACTTCCGACACAGAAGGACGCCCACTGCTTTTCCCTTTGCATAAGCAGCCTTCTCCACGAAATGCGCATACCACCTGCGAATGGAATTGTCTGAAGGTGCATCCTTCATAATTTTTTTTCGAAAGTGCCGTTGGAGAACGGTAACAGACTGACACACGTGAAAATCTAGAGTGCAAAAAGCCTTCTCTATAGCGTTAGCTGCCATATTGCAAACACTGACATCTGGCGGAACAAAACGTAACTACATGATTAGCGGCTACTACAAAACAAAACTTTGAGAGTTTGTCTATTCATCCATGTAAAGATAATACTTGTATGTTTAGTACAAAGCCGGTAAAAAATTCATGAAACCTCGACAATCATTTTGAATCACCCTGTACAACTAATCTCAGCAAACACGCACAGCATATCCATATCTATGTGATATGTGGTGCTGCGTTCATATCCCATGAAAAAATTCGCCAGTAAATGTTTACACAGGAATTGTATACCAAAACAAAAAAATTTCCGTAACATAAAAAATTACACGAAAAGCTACTTATTGCACAAAACCACAGTTTTCTGATATCGCTGTGATATGTGGTGCTGTTATCCCTCGATGACGATCTCAACCCTAGTCGACACAAGTGAAGCAGTTTCTTAATATATCTGTGATATGTGTTACTTTTATCCATCGGCTTGATTCTGAACTGTCTCAGGAGTGTGATCTTCATAATAATTACTGTCGCCCTTTAAGGGTCAAATTTCTAAAAGTCTTTCTTAATCAAGTGGGTACTTTAATCTTTAAAACCTCATTTCTCTCTTTCAGTTAAGTATAAAGGGAGATGAATGGCTCACGAATCTTTAAACTGATATCTCACTTACCGATTTCGGTTAGGTATCAAGTGAGACAAATGGCTCATGACAAAAACACGTTATGGAAATAATTATACTTTTGTTCTTTAAGGATTCAATTCCGAAAAGTTTCTTTCTTAAAATATGATGTTACCAAAGCGAAGATCTGAAACTTTAAAATAATACCTCATTTTCCGATTTGGGAGAGGTATCAAGTGAAATAGTGAAATAAAAGTATCATGACCAAAAAAAAAAAAAAAAGTTGGTGGGTATAGGGATACTTTTTTCCATTAAGGGTCGGATTCGGAAAAATTTCTTTCTTGAATAATGGAAATCGTAATCTTTTAAATGATATCTCATTTATCGATTTCTGTAAGGTATGAATGGAGATAATGGCTTATTACAAAAATACCTTTCAGAAATAATATATATGATTGTTATTAAATAAACCTTATAAGCCTGGTTTTGTACTGTTGTACGATTGCAACTAACATCACTATACAGTTAGAACTACTTGCATGCATCTGATATAATAACGACAGTAACATTGCGCCAGTGAAAACAATGCAAAACAAATCTCATGTTCTCTGCAGTAACGATAAATGCCAGTCCAGGCTAAATTTCAGTCTAATAACCATCTTCGCTAACATCGCTACTTTTATCTTGCATGTCTATGAACAAAGAATACAACGGAAACATCTATATCAAACGAATATAAATAAATAAAAAGGAACTAGTAATTGATATCTTAATTTAGACGCAATAAATACCTATCTTTCAGTGTTCTGGCAATTATTTATTAGCAGAAATAGAATAACTACTAATAAAATAACGCTCATAATCTCGATTTTGCTGTAACATCTCTACCGTCGTTCATCCAGCAAAGAAGGCTGTTCCATGAAGTCTGCGTTATGGACACGATGACAAAAGTAGCGTTTGTTAGCCTATTGATAGTAAAAAATTAAAATCACAGTTCCACAATCTGCACTAGTGTCCTGATTTCTAAACCTGAATCTACTTGAATGTTCGATTAGGTATATTTACTTTGATACGTCTGAGTACAATTTCAGTTAAGTGTAACTATGCTTATCGTTCTTAATACCTAGAATTCTACCAACGATTGACTACAAGTTGGTTATATAACATCTCCAAAACTGCACACAGTTTCCTATGTTAGGCAACATCCTATGTTATTTACTAAATATTGATACTATTTCCGAAAACAATTGTTAACAGGTTTAATGATTAGGGACATTTAAAGTTCTAAAAACCCAAACACGTTGCGTCGGTAAAATTTTATTGCAAATATGCACCCTGTATAAACAAATACAACTGAGCGGTGGCTTGTGTTCCCAGTTAGTTCCACAATAGTGTGTGTTTTGTTCCTGGCAGAAGTTTTTCGTCGATCCTGTCAAAATTCATTGGAGATTATTGAATATTATGCATCAAATAAACGCATAGCAACGCGGCCGGAAAAGTCCAAAAGGGTGAGATTTTAACATCTTCGCCATTTAAAAATGTGGAGAGGACGGGCAAAAAATTAAAGGTAGTTAAAAGGACGAAGCGAAAAAATAAAAAGTTAAAGGAGCTAGAAATACATTGAATGCAAAGAAAAGTCTTTCCAAAAGCAAGTCACGTAAAACAGACCGAATGCACCGTACGTGGAGAAATTTTTGAAGAAGACTGGATTCAGTGTTATGAAGCAAAGACTGGGCCCATGAGGTTTGTATTTATATAGATTCATCAGATATCGATTATTATTGTGATTTTTGTAAGGCCAAAAAATGATTAGGACACCATTTATTACTTTGTTCGAGGCTACCCGACAAATTTTGTGTTGCCAAAAAGACAAGGGGAAGTGTTTTCAATTTAATTCGATGAAAAACAAATTATGACTACTAGCTTGTAATTAATAGGACTACACAAGTTCCCCGTTTAATTTTAACAATAAAATAAAGACAGAAAATGTGTTTCTTTTATTTTTATTTACAACTAACTGGTACCCACGACTTCGTTCGTGATTGTAAAGAATTCATATTGACAGCTATAGACATCTAACCACCATAGTGCACGATGGGAGACTCGATACTATTACCACACAATAATACCAGTCTTCTGCGCTATGTAGTTCCGGCAGCAAAGTAAAATTTACGGATACAGACATGTCTTTGGATGAAATACGAAAATATTCATGAGCAACCAATTTCAAACACCATATCTCATACACTCCCACAGTTACTGAATTTCGGCCAACGTTGATATCGATGGGAGACTCTGTGTTACTACCACACACAAACGCCAGTGATCTGCGATTGATAGTTTTCACGTAAAAGTGATACACCGTGACACAGGCATCTTTGACAGAAATATGAAATTTTCATCCCCCATATCTGCCACACCCCCCTGGCTACAGACATCTAACAACCATAGTGCACGACAACAGAAACGATTCTACTACCACACATAAACACCAATGCTCTATGCTATGTAGTTGTGGCAGAAAAGTAACATATGCGGAGACAGTCGAAATACGAAAATATCCTTGGTCGGCCACTTACAACCACCATATCTACCACAGTACCACAGTTTCTGAAATTCGGCCGCTGTTGTGATCGAAAGGTGACTCTGTGCTTCTACTACACACAAACGCCAGTTATCTGTGATCTATAGTTTTCGCTGAAAACTGATACACCATGACACTTTTGTCTTTGGCAGAAGTATGAAACTGCCACAGGTCGACCACTTTCAACCCCCATTTCTCCCATACCCCCATAGCTACCGACATCTAACAACCATAGTGCACTACATGAGATACGATTCTACTACCAAACACAAACACCAATGCTCTATGCTATGTAGTGTGGCAGAAAAGTAACATATGCGGAGACAGTCGAAATACGAAAATATCCTTGGTCGGCCACTTACAACCACCACATCTACCACAGTACCACAGTTTCTGAAATTCGGCCGCTGTTGTGATCCAAAGGTGACTCTGTGCTTCTACTACACACAAACGCCAGTTATCTGTGATCTATAGTTTTCGCTGAAAACTGATACACCAGCAGAAGTATGAAACTGCCACAGGTCGACCACTTTCAACCCCCATTTCTCCCACACCCCCATAGCTACCGACATCTAACAACCATTGTGCACTACATGAGATACGATTCTACTACCAAACACAAACACCAATGCTCTGTGCCATGTATTCTACTACCAAACACAAACACCAATGCTCTGTGCCATGTAGTTGTGGCAGAAAAGTGACACATGCGAAGACAGTCGAAATACGAAAATATCCTAGGTCGGCCACATACAACCACCATATCTACCACAGTTTCTGCAATTCGGCCGCTGTTGTGATCGAAAGGTGACTCTGTGCTACTACTACACACAAACGCCAGTTATCTGTGATCTATAGTTTTCGCTGAAAAGTGATACACCATGACACTTTTGTCTTTGGCAGAAGTATGAAACTTGCCTCAGGTCGACCACTTTCAACCCCCATTTCTCCCACACCCCCATAGCTACCGACATCTAACAACCTTGTGCACTACATGACATACGATTCTACTACCAAACACAAACACCAATGCTCTAGTGCTATGTAGTTGTGGCAGAAAAGTGACATATGCGGAAGACAGTCGAAATACGAAAATATCCTTGGTCGGCCACTTACAACCACCATATCTACCACAGTACCACAGTTTCTGAAATTCGGCCGCTGTTGTGATCGAAAGGTGACTCTGTGCTACTTCTACACACAAACGCCAGTTATCTGTGATCTATAGTTTTCGCTGAAAAGTGATACACCATGACACTTTTGTCTTTGGCAGAAGTATGAAATTGCCACAGGTCGACCACTTTTAACCCCCATATCTCCCACACCCCCATAGCTACCGACATCTAACAACCATTGTGCATGACAGGAAAGACGATTCTACTACCACAAACAAACACCAAAGGTCTATGTTATGTAGTTGTGGCAGGAAAGAGAAGTATACGGAGATACGAATTTTTGGTCGAAATATGAAAACGCCCTGCACTGACCAACTTTAATCATTATATCTCCCACATCCCCACAGCTATCGGCATTCGGCCAACGTTGTGCATGACAGGAAACTCCATGCTACTTCCACCCACAAACATCAGTGATCTGTGCTAGGTAGTGGTGGCTGAAAATTGAAATATTGGAAAAAACACGTCTATTTTTATGTATATTTAAGATTAATTTTAAATGTCCGGGGCTACCCCAACTTCCTCTGATTGTGACTAATTTAGGATTGTGACTAATTTTGAAACCTTCTGTTCCTTAATCAAGAAAAGTGTACTATTCCATTAGTCCTTTTCATTTATCAAATAAAAATTATTCTTTCACGGAGTAAAAGAGATTTTGTAGAAGAAACTATTTCCGGCTGTCATTTTTTTTTTTTTTTTTTTTTTTTTTTGTAGATTTTCATATATGTTAAATCAGGTGTGTGTAGAACATTGTATTATAGCAGGTTATTCAACATCATATTTGTAGGTATTAACAGAGCTTTCATGCAATTGGATAGGTGAAATTATAGATATGCGAGAGTCTTTATTTGGTTGATTTTGAAAACTTTCCAAAAGCCGTGAAATCGATTTTGAAACACATATTAAAAGAGGCAGTTTCTAAGGCGACGATATACTATACTTTCATTTCACCTGTCATGCAGCGTTACCTTTGCATCTAATACCCCAGCAAAATTTAAGAAAAGGGACGATTATCTGCCATGGTCTAAACGAAGGAGGGATTCACTTAATGTGATTTCGGGAATCTATGGAAAACCGTAAGCTTCGCGCTCGAATGGGGATTCGAACCCGCGTTCTCTCCGATGTTAGGCCTGTATATTACCACTGAACCATCAGATTCGATGCTAAGGAAATGTGAAGAAGATTACGGTCTTTTCATCAATACCAAATCTGTAACCACAAAAGTTGTTTAAACAATTTCTATTGACTATCATCTCTGTTTGTTCTTCGTACGTTTCCTTAGATATAATATTACGGTTTCATGTACCATCTTGGAGTCAAATTCTTCTACAACGAAAAGTTTTATCTTTAAGTATTAGATTCGCGAATGCAATGAATAGTTAGTTTGGGGATGAAAGAAAAATCGCCTAATTTGTTCCAGTTGTTTATTTTTTTTAGTGTAATGGGTACGTAACAAAAGTTGACGCCAGTGAAGCAGTTTATTAATATCTCTGTGATATGTGCTACTGCTATCTAGCGGCTTGACTCTGAACTGTCTCAAGCACGCGACATTCACAGTTAATACTTTTGCCCTTTAAGGTTCAAATACCGAAAAATTTCATTCTCAATTTATAATGTTGCCTGAGTGGAGACCTTAATCTTTTAAGTGATACCTCATTTATCGATTTAGGTTAGGTGTCAAAGGAGATAAATGGCTCATAATAAAAAAACACGCTATGGAAGTAATCCGTGAAGGATCGAATTCAGAATAATCCCTTTCTCAAGATAAGATGTGACCAAAACAGAGACCTTAATCTTTAAAATGATCGCTACTTTATCTATTTCGGTTAGATATCAAGGGAGATAAATAGCTCGTGACAAAAAAAAAAAAAAATACGTTATGGAAATAATGGTAATTTTGTTCTTGAAGGGTCGAATTCCGGCATAGGCCTTATAAAATGATAGCTCATTTATCTATATCGGATATATATCAAGGGAGATAAATGGCTCGTGACAAAAAAATGATTCGTATAAATATTGATACTTTTTCCTGTTGATGGTCTAATTACGATAAAATCCATTCTTAAAATATTATTTGGCCAAAGCTGAGATCTTATTCTCTAATACAATACCTTATTTCTACATTTCTGTTAGATGTCAAGGGAGGTAAATAGCTTGTGAAAATAAAAATACGTTATGGAAATAATGATAACAGCTCGTACCCGCGACTTCGTAAGCGTGGATTAAGATTTTTTTGCCAGAATTAAATATAGAAAGTTGTTGGTAACGAAGGATTGGTCCCAAACAATATCGAGTCGGAATAATATGACAGGAAAGCTATCACTTTATCATTCTACGTCGAACCTGTTTTTTGAAGAGAATCAATTTCCAACATATTTCTGTCACCATTCGATAAGGTCTCAAAATTTCGTGACTAAAACTGTTTATCATACTGGAAAAAACATCCTGTGCCCTTCATACAGATTTCCTTATAAAATTGCATAACAACGATATAGCCATTTAGTCGTCAAAACGTAACAAAAAGACAGAGACTTACTTCCGTATTTATAAATAATATTACTGTGGTTCACACTGACACCATGACTGCGAACAAGACCTGAGGGATCATTATAACGTAAAAAAGTGTACACCTACAACATTGCAAGACTACCTACGATTTGCCTCGCATTGCACCCCTAACTTTCTAATGTCTACAGTTTAACACTCAATCCGAATAACCTACAGCCCAGGCCTGACTCTTACGATGAAAAACATTTTTTTTAAAATCTTAGCCTCCACGGAAATTTGAACTGGAGACCACGACGATCGTAAGCAAGCGCTTTAACCACTTTTTTTTTTTTTTTTTTTTTTTTTTTTTTTTTTTTTTTTTTTTTACCACTGAGCTGCCAGCCCACTACACGGAAACGCGGTACGGAGACGTCCATATCCAACGTGTCTGTCTATCGCCGTATTTCGAAGTTATGATACAACATGTGTTATTTATACAGATAATTTTTCAACCAAATGTAGACAGTATTTTTCTCTTGTTTCAAAGGATAAGTGTGCAAAGTTTCATCGAGATCGGATGAAAACTATGGATTTGTATGAAGAACAAACAAACAAACGTACATTCATCTTTATATATAAAGATTTTGACAATGAAGGGTCGAATTCTGCAAAATTCCTTTCTTAAAATATGATGGTGATGACGGCAGAGACCTTAATCTTTAAAATTATATCTAATTTATCTATATCGTTTAGATATCAGAGGAGATAAATGGCTAGTGACACAAAAATGTATTGTAGAAATATTGAAATTTTTGCCCTTTAAGAGTAGAATTCCGAAAAATTCCTTCCTTAAAGTATGATGTGACCAAAGTGGGGACCATAAGCTTTAAAATAATGCCTTATTCATAGATTTCGGTTAAGTATGAAGGGAGATAACAGCTAGTGACAAGAAAAAACCTTATTGAAGTAATATATATGACACTGATGACTTCCTTCTTGGAACCTGGCCTTGAAAAGAGTCAACAAACGAGTTATTTAGTTGCAAAAAAAGAGCGAGTCACTTCTACAACTTGAACTTGGAGCGTGAGTTTTGTGAATTACGTTATGGCTCAACTTAGCCTCGAAGCGGAATCGTGAACTACCTTGGAAATGGCAGTCAAGGAAGTTGCGGTGTGACTGACCCAAGCTTTACGGGGTTCTTCAACCCAAGAAACAAACAAACAGTTAGGCTTGGAAATGGAACAGTCAACAGGGCGACAAACATTGCGCCCAGGAGCAAATAACCGCAGAAAGGGGGAACGAAAAGAAGACCACAAATGATTCCATTCAGTTTTGCTCTTTTTAATTCTTGGAGGTTTGTATAGTGACATTATAGAAAATGTACCCATAGGGGTTTTAATCTCAGCTGCTACTGCCTGGAGTTCTTTTACCTCGGAGTTTAACTGAATTGGCTGAAAACAGATATTTGCCCTAATCAATAAAGCCGCGCCTCCTTTGCCGTCATCTCTGTCGTTCCTTAATACATTGTATCCCTTGAAATGAATGGGAATTTAAGGCTTGAACCATGTTTTACTGATAGCGGCAACAGATATGTCCCAATCATACCGTTCTTTTAAATGGCATTCTCTATTAGCTATTGCAGAACGAGAGTTCCACTGTAAAATTTTAAACGCCATTGGATGGGGAAAGAATTTTAAATAACATTTTTCTTATTTTGTCAGGATCTAAGTTTTCATTCTACCGTGAGCTATCCACAAAAAGTAGAATGAGGTTAATAATCATATCTATGATGGAGTCCCCAATTTGATTTTTACCTTTTTCCTCACTAAGAGGCCGTGGAGGGTAAGTATTGTTGGGAATAGGTTTCCCCGGCAAACCACGAGGATCAATTTCACCTCGGTAACCTGTGTATCTGTTAGAAGAAGAGAGCTGACTAATATTTGACGATTGTCTCTGACCATTAGCTCGTCTCTCCATACTTATCCAGCGTGGAGGTGTTGATTGAAAAGTCCGCGAAACATTAACAAGAGGTTCTAAGGGTTTTGTAGTTCTGATACTTGGAGCGTCTGTGCTGATGTTCTATATGTACTTCCGTCTACATATTTCCTTCAAACAGTGGAGGGAATTCCATTATATTTTTTACCGCAGGTGGGAAAGGTGATTGAGGAGGAAGACTGGAAAAAGTTTTAGACACAGAATTTGCAAAAGACCTTTCCTTCAATAGACCTTCAGCATCTTTAAAGGAAATGTTATGTATAGTAGCCTGTTCGTGGACCCTTTGTCTGAACAAATACTCTGGACAGGACCGATCCGTAGCCACATGCTGGCCTGTACAGTTTACACAAATTGTTTGATTGGATTGACACTGCTAAAGAGAGTGAGAACCTCCACATCTACCGCAACGCTGGCTGCTTCTACACTGTGTACTAATATGATCAAATCGAAGGCATTTATAACATTGTTTGACAGATGGAATATAAGAGCTAACCTCACATCTCATGCCATATAAGTAAACAAATTGAGGGACTTGTTGACTGTCAAAAGTTAGTATACAAGTCTGTAATTTCACAGTTAATGCTGAGTTATCTCTTACCACACGCTTTGTTAGTCTTTTATCATTGGTTACGTTAACTGAAGACTCAATATCGGCCATAATATCTGCTTCCTTTAAGCTCACATCTACTCCTCGGATGACACCCTGCTTTTTAACTAGAAACGTAGGAATGTAAGCTTCTAAATTTCTGCTTTTAAATACAGCAAAATGAAATAACTTATTAGCTACTGAAGGGCTGTATACTTCAATTTTAATTCTATTCTTCCCTGCAGAAGTGATGTTTACAACATGGCCTTTTATTTCAGGGATATAGACATGAACAAACCTACCAATACTCGTTGGGTGTAAATTACCTAGGTTACGATCGCTGCTCTCAACGTACACATAATAAGGACCTGGATCAGATAGCTTGTAATAATTTGGTGGTCTTGGAAAGACTGGTGGCTTACTCGTAGGTGGTGTTGACTTCGTCTGCTTGGCCGACGCTTGTCGAGGGACTGCAATAACAGGAGAAAGTGTAGCAGTCTCTGAGGCCTCCACGGTCAGGGTGGCACCATCTTCAACTACAAATCTTTTCTCTGCTGTTTCAAATGTAGTTTCACAGACTCGTTTTCTAGTAATTCTTATGGCGTTGTCTACTTCCGATATATCATCATCTGCAATGTCCATGGCTGCCGGGACTTCAACAGACTGATTTGCTGCGACGATGACATCTCCGGCCGCATGCATAACTTCTTGTTTATTCACTGCCTCATCACCCAGTGAAAAGTCTGAGATACCCCCTCCTTCCCCATATATTCCACTGGACATAGTGGAATATGAATATGAATTGTTGTCGATAAAAAAACTATCAAATCCACGAACAAACAAAATAAATCACAATTATAAATAATGAAAGTTAATGCTGCAGGCTAACAGCACTTCGTTCACAATGTGAGGTAAACATTATACCGCCACAAAGTTGCACTCAAACAGAAGCTTATTAATTAATATCACCGAAAACAGAAAAAAGTTTAATAATCACTAATGAAAAGTTGAACAACAACACAATAATCTGTTTTTTTTTTTTTTTAACTAAAATAGCGGAGCTAATTTTCTGGTTTCCACAATAAACAAAGCCAGAGTTAATCCAATCAACAGTTTCGCTTCATAGTTCCTTGCAACACAATAATTATTCTTTTCTGGAATTCGTGAGCGCTACTGTCATGTTTCGTTAAATCAAATATTACTTACACTTATTAGTTTAAGCAATGTATTCAGTTTTATTTTAATGCACGTACCACTTTTAACTAAACTTATGAATTAAATACACGCGCTCAAAAAACAAAGAATCAAAACAGTAGTAATACAATCTGTTGAGAGCAATGTTTCTCATACAAAGAGTTACTTGTGGAATTACGATTAATGTAACCTAATTGTAAATATAGGAATTATAAATCAGCGCCACTAATCGTAATGAATAATAATAAACCTTCCGCGTCACCTCAGTAACATTTCAAACTAGATAACGGTAAAATAAGAACGAGGTAAAAAGGAATTGTGCTGTTGGTTTGAAATTTGTCAGAGACGTTCCTCAAGTCATGTCTTTTGAGCAAAAGTGTACATGAAAGCGCAATAAAACATACCTTAGACGTATGTGGTGCTACACGAAAGTTACGAAAAGATGCAACTTCGGCAGTAAAATACAGCCATTTACAGTCAAAATGTTATTTCCAAGTCCAGGCTGTATTACAATCTAACAACCACGCCAGTATATTGCCGTCCAGTTATTAGCCGAGCTTCAGTTATCAATTAAAACTAATTTCCTCGCTTCTTTCTTGTACCAAATTACGTGTTTTTTACTTATATATTTACTGGCTGCCCCAACAGACTGTCAAACGTTATTGGCCTGTCGTAGTCCAATAGAAAAAATAAATAAACAAAACGTATTTCTGAATGATCATTTTATTTATTGATTTAATGTCTATAAAACAATATTCTACATTGAAAGTAAGCAATATCTCTGAATATGATTTTTTTTTTTTTTTTTTTTTTTTTTTTTTTTTTTTTTTTTTGGAACCATACATTTTCTATGTTGAGAGTGTCACCGTGTATAAAGAGTGCGCCTATAGTTCTGTATTACGATCTTTTAAGATCTATAAACGAACAAAATATGAGCTTTATTTCCATCTTACAAGGAAACGATTCACAATTATTGACAATTCTGTAATGCATTAAAACTATACGCTCAAAGTTTAACAAAACACCAATATAAG
>JARYHS010011216.1:0-30186 GCA_031002005.1 Vandiemenella viatica | reverse complement strand
AAGCAACTCTAATGGACAGCATGAAAGAGTCGTATTTTTTGTTGTTGGGATAAACATTTTTCATTAAGCTAAATTTTAAGTGCACCTCACCACGAGCTGTGAAGTTTGTAATCAAGTTACTTGCTGGTTAATTACGAAATGACACAAGACCTCTTTTTTTATCTGTGCTTTTTACAATTCGTAGGCGACGAGGTAATTAAAACTGTGGGATTGAGCAATGTAAGAAAATCATATCAACCATGTTCTTTGTGAATAGCCATCCCGGCATTTGCCTGGAATAATTTCAAGAAATGATGAAAACTCGAAATCACCATGGCCGGATCAAGAATCGAACAGAATACCTCCAGATTTAAATCACCAAGAAGTACTACAATATAACAAAATATTCCACGGAATCAATAAATTAGAAATGCTGTTTTGGCATTCGATGAAAACTTACTACAGAACAACGAATTTCTACAACGAAGTATGATATAAAATATCTTTTAAGAATTGTTAGACTCTATTAAAACAGGAAAATTAAAATACCCGTAAACTGAATCGCCACACATGTTTTCATGCACTACACCCGCCACATATGCTTTCTCCATCACATAAACATAACATCATCCCAGCTCAATGAGCTAACATTCCTATGTGAAATTTTGAAGATCTCTATCAGAAACCTAAAAATCAATAAATCAATTTTATATGATGGTGGTTCTATGGTGCTCTTCGCAGCACATCGACATCGTGGTGAAGGGCAATCAATGAAAAGGAATTAAGGGACCATTCCAAATATCATTTAGATTCAACTATCAATTAGATTATTCTTGGAAAACGCAAAAATAGTCAGGTCTATCTTAAAACAGAAGCAAGTTGCCGGTAGCTAATCAACAATACATCTTACGAAACGTCTAATTCTGGAACAGCTAATAAATGTAGGATCTTAAACGCTTTAGCTTTTTGTTGTTATCTGAGTCTTAACACATTGGTTTAATTTATTTAACCATAATGTTCACCCACATATTTGAATTAGGTCAGTTAATGGTAACTCTCTAGGAAAACTACACAATGGAAAAGAGCTTCGTGCTTATATCTCGCAAATTATAAATGAAAATCTAATAATTCGAATTTGTGTTGGCTAGAAAACATCGGAAAGTTATTGTGGTTCAGTGTTTAAGACGCCTGACGAAAGATCGAAAGGTCTTTGGTTAGAATCCTTGTCTCGACTAGGATTTTTATAGGCCCTTAATCTGTCCTTCACACCTGGAATTGCTTGCTGTGTAATATGAAGAACGCCAGAAAGCTTCCGTTGTTCGGATTCCAAGTTAACTGTAGTTCCCCTTTACCCTGAAGGATTGCCGGGTTAAGTTAGGTAAGGAGGAATAGATCTTGCCACCCTTCCTCAAATACCAGGCTAAGTATGCCCAGCCAACTTTCGAGTTGAATACAAATCTTAGCTTGTTTTAGAGGACATCGAGAACAGCGATCGGTGGCGTAGGACATTGAATAATAAAGGGCATAAAGATTTGAACTTGTAGGAGCTAACATGATCTACAATATTATACAAAATTAATAACAGATACATTAACATTTGCTATAGGTTAGCTGATAAATGGGAGTACCAAAAGAAAATGCTTATAGTTAGCAAGAATTTGAGACGAAATTATCAACACACACGTAAGAAACGCATATTATGAAAAGAAAATTCGTAAAGAATCAAAAAGCCCAATTTAATCTATGCTCATAATTGTATATAGAACAGTTCTTGTGATCAGCTGCGGTGAATATCGTTTCATTCCTGATTCAGCCTAAACTCATCTCAATGCATCAGAAATTTATAATGAAGTGTTTCTGTTAAAATTTCATGCATATATTCAGATACAACTAAGAACATTATATCTAGTATGATTTCAGATGATAATCTTATCTATAATGTAAAAATGAATCGCAAAATGTGTTGGTAAGCGCATAACTCAACAACGCCTGGACCAATTTGGCCAATTTTTTTTTTTTAAATGTTCGTTGGAGTTCAAGGATGGTTTTTACGGCGAGAAAAATTCGAATAATTGCCGGAAAAACCCTTTAAACAGCCCTTTTCTTTTTCCAACCCTTAAAACAGGGTTGTGGGTTTGTTCGCTTCTATGCATTCCTATACCATTTATCAGATTGCAATGAAACTTTGGAGAGTTTTCGAGTGTGCGTCTGCGAAGGTTCCTGCGAAAAAAAATTCCAAAAAGTCACCCCCTATTCCCCATAAAACTCCATAATTTAGGCAAAACCACATTTTTTATCCGATTTAGATAGGAATTTGTACACTTATACTTTAAAACAAAATGAAAAATACTGCCTACATACGGTTTCCAAATATTAATCCCCTCGCCCCCTTTCCACACCCATAAATTTTCACCCCATAATTTAGGCAATACCACATTTTTTATCCGATTTAGATAGGAATTTGTACACTTATACTGTAAAACAAACAGAAAAATACTGCCTACGTATGGTTTCCGAATATTCATCCCCTCTCCCCCTTTCCAACCCCCATTACGTTTTTACCCCATAATTTAGGCAAACCACATTTTTTTATCCAATTTAGATAAGAATTTTGTGCACTTATACTTTAAAACAAACAGAAAAATACTGCCTACGTATGGTTTCCGAATATTCATCCCCTCTCCCCCTTTCCATCCCCATTACGTTTTCACCCCATAATTTAGACAAACCACATTTTTTATCCGATTTATATAGGAATTTGTACACTTATACTTTAAAACAAACAGAAAAATACTGCCATCATATGGTTTCTGAATATTCATCCCCTCTCCCCCTTTCCACCCTTATTCCGTTTTTACCCCATAATTTAGGCAAACCACATTTTTTATCCGATTTAGATAAGAATTTGTACACTTATACTTTAAAACAAACAGAAAAATACTGCCAACATATGGTTTCAGAATATTCATCCCCTCTCCCCGTTTCCAACCCCATTACGTATGGTTTCCAAATATTCACAAGGTCAATCGCTTTGCGGATTAAATCTGGAAAACCCATGCTTCTCACATGGTCAATTATATGTAGCATGCTCAGGAGTGGGACAGCCGGAAAATTTATTTGTTCTTGCAAAAGATGGAAAGACTAAAAATATTGTATATGCTAAAACACTTCAATAAACGTTCTTAAATTAAATTTCAAACACAAAAATAAAATCACTGTCTTTTATTGGTTTTGTATATTTAAATATGTCTGTATTGTGTACATATACCAATTTAGAATGAAAAACAGGCACAAACCGTTCGTCCGTTTACGGTGAAGCTTTGTTGAGTTGTCGACGGGATGACGGAGAAGGTTCCTGTCAAAAAAAAAAAAACCATCCCTCCTCCCCATAATTTAGACAAAACCACATATTTCATCAGATTTCAATGGAATTTGCACACTTATACTTTGAAACAAACAGAAAAATACTGCCTGCATATGTTTTCCAAAGCGCATCCCCTCTCACCCTTTCCAACTGAAAATGAATGAAACAGCAGTTTAAAATTTATATGTAAATATTTTTTCTTTAATCTATGTGCCTACTCAAGTCCAGCAATAGTGAAGCATTGCCGGGTCAGCTAGTATATATATAAAAATAGACGTGTTTTTTCCTATATTTCACTTTTCAGCCACCACTACCTAGCACAGATCACTGATGTTTGTGGGTGGAAGTAGCATGGAGTTTCCTGTCATGCACAACGTTGGCCGAATGCCAATAGCTGTGGGGATGTGGGAGATATAATGATTACAGTTGGTCAGTGCAGGGTGTTTTCATATTTCGACCAAAATTCGTATCTCCGTATACTTCTCTTTCCTGCCACAACTACATAACATAGACCTTTGGTGTTTGTGTGTGGTAGTAGAATCATCTTTCCTGTCGTGCACTATGGTTGTTAGATGTCGGTAGCTACGGGGGTGTGGGAGAAATGGGGGTTGAAAGTGGTCGACCTGTGGCAATTTCATACTTCTGCCAAAGACAAAAGTGTCATGGTGTATCACTTTTCAGCGAAAACTATAGATCACAGATAACTGGCGTTTGTGTGTAGTAGTAGCACAGAGTCACCTTTCGATCACAACAACGGCCGAATTTCAGAAACTGTGGTACTGTGGTCAATATGGTGGTTGTAAGTGGCCGACCAAGGATATTTTCGTATTTCGACTGTCTCCGCATATGTCACTTTTCTGCCACAACTACATAGCATAGAGCATTGGTGTTTGTGTTTGGTAGTAGAATCGTATCTCATGTAGTGCACTATGGTTGTTAGATGTCGGTAGCTATGGGGGTGTGGGAGAAATGGGGTTGAAAGTGGTCGACGTGTGGCAATTTCATACTTCTGCCAAAGACAAAAGTGTCATGGTGTATCACTTTTCAGCGAAAACTATAGATCACAGATAACTGGCGTTTGTGTGTAGTAGTAGCACAGAGTCACCTTTCGATCACAACAACGGCCGAATTTCAGAAACTGTGGTACTGTGGTAAATATGGTGGTTGTAAGTGGCCGACCAAGGATATTTTCGTATTTCGACTGTCTCCGCATATGTCACTTTTCTGCCACAACTACATAGCATAGAGCATTGGTGTTTGTGTTTGGTAGTAGAATCGTATCTCATGTAGTGCACTATGGTTGTTAGATGTCGGTAGCTATGGGGGTGTGGGAGAAATGGGGGTTGAAAGTGGTCGACCTGTGGCAGTTTCATACTTGCTGCCAAAGACAAAAGTGCCATGGTGTATCACTTTTTCAGCTAAAACTATAGATCACAGATAACTGGCGTTTGTGTGTAGTAGTAGCACAGAGTCACCTTTCGATCACAACAGCGGCCGAATTTCAGAAACTGTGGTACTGTGGTAGATATGGTGGTTGTAAGTGGCCGACCAAGGATATTTTCGTATTTCAACTGTCTCCGCATATGTCACTTCTCTGCCACAACTACATAGCATAGAGCATTGGTGTTTGTGTTTGGTAGTAGAATCGTATCTCATGTAGTGCACTATGGTAGTTAGATGTCGGTAGCTATGGGGGTGTGAGAGATATGGGGGTTGAAAGTGGTCGTCCTGTGGCAATTTCATACTTGTGCCAAGGACAAAAGTGTCATGGTGTATCACTTTTCAGCGAAAACCATCGATGACAGATCTCTGGCGTTTGTGTGTGGTAGTAACACAGAGTCACCTTTCGATCACAACAGCGGCCGAATTTCAGAAACTGTGGTTGTGTGGGAGATATGGTGGTTGTAAGTGGCCGACCGAGGATATTTTCGTATTTCGACGAAATGCTTGTGTCTCCGCAGATTTCACTTTTCTGCCACGACTACATAGCATAGAGCATTGGTGTTTTTGTGTGGTAGTAGAATCGTATCTGTTGTCGTGCACTATGGTTGTTAGTTGTCTGTAGCTATGGGGGTGTGGAAGATATGGGGGATGAAAATGGTCGACCTGCTGTAATTTTATATTTCTGCCAAAGACGCATGTGTCACGGTGTATCACTTTTAAGTGAAAACTATCAATCGCAGATCACTGGCGTTTGTGTGTGGTAGTAACATAGAGTCTCCCATCGATCTCAACGTTGGCCGAAATTCGGTAACTATGAGAGTGTGTGAGATATGGTGTTTGAAATTGGTCGATCATGAATATTTTCGTATTTCACCCAAAGACTTGTGTGTATCCGTAAATTTTACTTTGCTGCCGGAACTACATAGCGCAGAAGACTGGTATTTGTATGTGGTAATAGTATTGAGTCTCCCATCGTGCACTATGGTGGTTAGATGTCTATAGCTGTCAATATGAATTCTTTACAATCACGAACGAAGTCGTGGGTACCAGCTAGTTATTAATAATTTAATATATATTATCAGTAAATCTATTGTAAATATCTTATGTTTAGCAATGGAATAATATCTGGAGTTGTTTATAGAACTATGAGGCTCTGTATTATGTTCAGCAAAATGTGTGTGTTTAGTTCTCAAATCCGTATCTTGTGACATGTCTTCATAAAAGACTTTGCAAAACTTTTTTTATCCAGGGTGTGTTCCATTTTTGAGTTCTTCACTTAAATTACTTCAGTTCTTTAATTTCTGGACTAAATAGTTTAATTACTGTTTATTATTCAGTCAACAGGTGCCTTATCCATTTATTGAACTATATTTGTGTTTCTCTCATCGCAGCCTTCTACGTTGGTGAGTGGTGAATCATTTTCCCTATCCTTTGTTATTTATACTTATCCATTTATTAATGGCATAGGTATTCCAATTATTTACAAAAATTTCCATATTTGCCAGTCGAGCGCCTAAGTAATTTTATGTTGTATGTTTACCATGGAGAAACAAAGGAAGTTCATTTAGCATTGTATCCAATTTAAGTGTTCTAAACTGATGGTTAAAAATTCTGTGCAAGAGATTGTGGGATTCTAAATACTGATGTGTAAACATATGAAATCTCTTAATTGTAGAAGTTTTACTCTCCTTATCACTGCTCATAAGTTTACCAACCACTTTTTACTTAATGTTCAATGTCTTGACTCCTTCAGTATGCAGACATCCCAATAAAATGCATCTGCTTACTTTAACTGTTCAATTATTCTGCCTTAAAAAAATGCACCAACAAGATGCGGGCAACCACCCTAGGCTTCTTACGTCTGGATCAATTAAATCAAAGGAGCTGGGGCCACATCTGTCCATATTGGCTTGTGTAGACACTTTGTTTCTGTATCAGGAAATTCTAAAAAAAGTTTCGTAACCTGCCAAGTTGACTGGAAAGTCTCTTATGTCAGATTTTTTATTGTTCAATAGATTACTCAGAAATTCAAACAGTTTTGGCCAAAAGAAGTTTGTGGGATATGGTTTTCTTTAAAAATCTATATTCATTACTTTTTTCATCCCAGTGTAAAATAATTATCATTTTTGTAATAACAACAAACTGCTGTATTCTAAAAATATTGATAATTTTAAATAATGTTAGGGAGTTAAAATATCACTATTGATGGCAGTACAATGGAAAAACAGGCAGGAAAAAATATAATTTATTTTTGAGAGGTTGAAAATTCACATCATACTTGGTGTCTTTCTCTTTCCACACTGTCCCATCCCACTGTCAAATTTAATAAGCATTTGTTTCTCTAGCCATACTTAAACCCTGTGTAAGATCCCTCTATGTCTCATAAATCCCAAAAAGTTACAAAATGTTAATTGAAGACTTGAAACCATCATACAGTGATATATCATGAAAAAAAATTATAATCCAGTTGCTTGTAATTAGACATACACATCTTTGTTTTAAAAAATACGTGATACTGAAACACTTTGGTAATACTCATTTTTTTTGCAGCATGTGTCCTCCCATATTGTCTGCAGGTACTGAATTACATAGTAAGAGGATTTGATTTGACAGATTTTTCAGATGCATATTTAACATTTATTTATTGGTTTGTTGCAAAGTGCAAAATATTTCTTTAATCCTGCTACAAACTTGTTTCATAAATATTTTCAGAATTGTCTAATGATTTTGTTACAGGTTCAAAGAAAACCTAGATTCATTGTAAGCCGTACTGAGAGTTACATTGGAGTTCTAATTGATGACCTAACAACTCAGGGTGCAACCGAACCATATAGAATGTTCACAAGCAGAGCTGAATTCAGGCTATCATTGAGGCCGGATAATGCTGATATAAGATTGACTGAAAAAGGTAATTGTGATTAAAATTTTTAAATTTAATTCTTTGGTATACTTACTAAATATTGTTCATTCCTTGTGAATGATTCCAAATATTAATGTCATATTTAAGAACAGTAATAGTGTTTGGCTATGTACTGAGAGGTTCCTCATTTGAATACTTGTCATGATCAGCCACTGTTGAACCACACTCTGAGGCAGTTAAACATGGAGATAGAAATTCTGATAGGGAAAAGCATTAGATCTCTCTTGACATTTGGGCCTGTGGACACCTTTGGTAGATGGGGTTAGACTAGACATGGTCTACACCTAAATGCAATTGGGCACTTTCTGAGTTGTTAGCTAAAACTGTAAGGGAGCCAACTTTGTTATGACAGGTTAGGACTGTGCCTTTTCTAGATTTGAGGCCGCTGGAGAGGGGATTAAAAAACTGACAGTGAAAGGAATACTCAATACAGTTGTACAATGGGAAAAACATAAATAATAAAGATATAGCTGAAACAATAAAAGACAGGGTCACAACAAGGAAGATGAAGAGTGTTGCTGAAAATATCACAAAAATGCAGTTATAAGTCTGTTACTAGTGAAATTAAGGAGCATCTAATGAACAGTATGGTAGCTTAATAGAAATATACAAACAACAAGTAGTTATAGGGGTAGAGTCTTGGATAAAGGAAGCAGTGCTAGACAATGAGGTTTTCCATGATGGTTATGTAGTGGCTCAGAGGTAGAAGAGGAATTGGTGGAGGGGTATTCATATTGGTTAGCAAAGACTACTACAGTTCACTGGTATTGATAGACCCCAGTCATGAGTTATGAGGGCAAAAGTAAGGCCTCCAAAGTATTTAGAGACACAAAATAAATTTATTTTATACAATATATGTGTCTATTTAAGTATTGAACATTATATATTTTTCTACATAATCACCATTTTGGTCTATACATTTTTGTAGATGCTGGGACTGTTTTTGTATGTTCATATGATATCAGCTCGCCATGTCTTTGAGGATCTTTCACCTCTTGAGTGCCGAGTTGCCTTCCATCTAAATGTTATTTCAACTAAAGGAAAGATGGTAGTGACTGGACCAAATGTCCAGACTATAGTCTGGGTGTACGATGATGTTTCAACCAAAGTTTTGCAGAATAAAGATTGTTCAGCAATGTCTACACCCCAAATTAACATATGTAAAATTCATACCAAGTGCAAATTTAGGAGGAGATCACCGGTTGGTTGTAGCAGACTTTAAGAAATTCAGCCATAACGAAGCAGTAAGCAAAAGCAGGTATT
Organism: Vandiemenella viatica; assembly: GCA_031002005.1. Classification (NCBI taxonomy): domain Eukaryota; kingdom Metazoa; phylum Arthropoda; class Insecta; order Orthoptera; family Morabidae; genus Vandiemenella; species Vandiemenella viatica. Next base: position 21,217 of record JARYHS010011216.1, on the reverse strand, counting down.
TCAGGAAGAAGAGAAGGTTAATTTGACCAAGGATGAAACAAGAACAGCAGAAGATGAATGGAGAAGATTTAGTGCAATAATAGTAAATGCAGCAGAAAGGGCTTGTGGAAGTATGTCAAATGAGAGGAATGAGAAGGAAACACCATAATGGAATGAGGGTATTGCAAAAGCTGGACAAATAAAGAACAGGGAATGGAGAGAGTGGTTTCAAGACAGAACAGAAGAAATTAGAGCTAGATGGAAAAGATTAACAAAAGTTTTTGGAAAAATACCAAATGGGAAATCACCAGGACTAGATGAACTGACAGCAGAAATGGTAAAAGCAGCAGCAGCAATGGGAATGCAATGGTTGTATAGAGTCATACGGAGAGTATGGAAAAAATGGAAAATACCAGAGGTCTGGAGGAAGGGAGTCATAGTACCTATTCATAACAAAGGGAATAAAACGAAATGTGAGAACTACAGGGGTATTACACTGCTGCGCCATGACCTGAAAATATATGAAAAAGTTATTCTAAATAAAATCAAGCAAAGACTAGAAAATACAGCTAGAGAGGAGCAGTTTGATTCCAGGCAAGGAAGATCAACGGTGGATGTAACCTTTATACTCAGACAGATCATAAAGATGGGAATATGGTAAGGACACAATAAAAGCTTTCATAGACATAAAAAATGTCTATGATTAATTACTGGGGGAAAGCATATGGGTAAGTTTAAAAAAAGGGGGAATAGTTGAAGAAATCATTGAACTAATAAAGAACATCTATGAGAAGTGTGAGAATTGCGCACATATAGACAGTAGTCATTCGGGATGGTTTCACACGGAAAGAGGAGTAAGACAAGGAAGTGGTTTTTCACCTTTGCTGTTTAATGTGGTAGTACCTAGGTGACCGATCTTCACTCGGCATCTTTCGATTTCTGTTCAGTATGCAAGATTTCATCAAAATCCTTAGAGACTTTGTGACACATTGATTTTATTGGGAACTGCACCACCTTCAGAACCGATGCGAAATTGGTAGTAACCTGTTGAAATTTCGTTTCATTGCTTCGTAATTATGTCCTCTTTACGTTTTGCACTCTTGCTTTGCACAAAACTTGCCAGGAATTTAATTAAAATGCCAAAATATGACAGCAATGCACAGTGATAGTCTGTAAAAATGTTGATTTAATCTTTTCTTGTAATTTTTTCTTGCCGTTTCAGCTTTTCTCTGTTGGAAAAAGTCGCATTTAATTGACAAATAGACAATTTTTATCCGAGTTGTAATATGGTGATGCCCGCCATCTTATATTTAAACGGGCAGTCAGGATAATTGATTGCTTCCATTGTAAACATATACACCATTTCCGATGGATGCCGCAGAACGCAAAATTGCCTAAAACTTTTCTCTTGGTCCAGGCTATATTTCAACCTAACCACGAAATCTATGACGAAAAGAAACTGTTTAGGTTGATATGATCTCTGTGCCAATAATTTTTTTGTTATTTTTGCATTGCTGATAGCATATCACAGTTGCTCAGCCTCATATTTCAGCATTTTTAATTTTTCTAGCAACTTTTCCGCAAAGCAAGAGTGCAAAATGTGAAGAGGACATATTGACGAAGCTGTTAAACCAAATTTCAACAGTTACAGTAGTACCTTGAGATACAAATGTCCTAACATACAAATATTTTGAGATACGACATAAAATATTCGAAAATGTATACCTCGGCATACAATGAAAAATTTGAAATACAAATTTGTGATGCGCAATATTATTTTGTGAAATACCATAGATATTTCAATAGGAAAAGGTGAAAAGCTTATAGCTTTACACTGGGAGGTAAATGCTAGATGGCAGGGTGTTCGCATAGCTTCCTGTCCGCGCTGTCGCTTTGTTTGGTTGTTGACGCCGCATCGTTCACAAGTCGCTGTGTTATTCATTGTGTTTGTGGCTGTTGTGGAAAAAAGACACCCAGAGAAATTGTCTACTTGGAGAGCAAGTGCCTTATTTAATGATACGTGTCTCACATTCTTTCGTAACATTTTAAAGGGGAGGAGGAAACAGACCTCTCTTGATCGTTACTTTGTGAAGGTCTCATGCAGTGAAAGTCCAGAAAGTGAGGCCAAAAAGGCCCGGCATGGAAGTGATGATTGTGATGAATGATGATTAAACATTACTGTATGTGTTAGGTATTATGTGTAAACATTAAAATTAAATATTATGTGTGAACATTATGTGTTATTCCTCAGTAATTTATATACACATTGTGTATATTATATGTACTAGAATGCATATATGAATATATATTACATTATTTTAAATGGGAAATTTTGCTTTAAGATATGATTTTTTTTGACATACGACAATGATCACGTAACAAATTGAATTCGTATCTCAAGGTACCACTGTACTATTTATTTCGCTGAGGTTCCGAAAGTGGTGGAGCCCCCATTTTATCTATTTTCAAGAGTTGCTCATATAATAGTATTAGATTGGATAGAAGGAAGCATATTAAGAAATTCTATCAGAGGTAGGATGGCCAGTTCCTTTTCTTGTGACCAACAATTTGACGTAGAATCCCAACCACAGAAGGTCCCACTGTAGTTCACATGGTTAAATACATATCTTAAAAATTCTTGTGCCCACCGGAATTTGAACCTGGGATCGTAGCCAGAATTTTTTAAGAGCTAGTGCAGTAACAAACTTTTCCCCCACTAATTACATTTGAGCTTCCAGAGCACTCCATATTTATTATACATTCAATATATTTCTTTCCTACTTATTTAAGAACTGCAGTCGGTTACGTGAATAATAGTCAGAATTTATTTTAACTGAGTCTTCACTGGGCGAAGTTCGAGTAACTTGGTTGAGACGATTTTCTATTAGGTTATAACTACTAATATTATTTTCAAAGAAGTTTTTATCTGACAAAGCCAAATTATAAATAACTTGTTTTTAGATGTTTTACAAATGAACACACAGTGCTAATATTCCCGCGTGTCAGCTAGTAGAGTATACAAGGCTTCTTAATTCCAATGCATTGTTTACTAAAACCAAAGATAAAACAGTAGATTCAATGGTCGTGTGATGTTAGAACTTTTTTTTTTCTTAGTTTGAAAAAATCGCTTTTGTCAAAGCCAGTATCTATTTTTAAATATCTAATTTTTAAATGTTTTCAATACAACTGGTAGTATTTAATGATAACCACGTTTTTAATAAATTTTTTCAAAGATGTTATGTAAATATAAGTATCACTTCTGGCAAAACCACTTTTTAAATATCTACTTTTTAAATGTTTTACAATTAAACATTCAACGCTAGTATTCCCTTGAGTCAGCTGGCATACAAGAAATATTCGTTTAAATATATGAGTTCCTTGAACTCAACGAGAAAAATATTAATTCCTGGTACCTGAATCATCTACGAGATGGCATCAGAGCCGTTTTCGAGCCATTTTCAAGATACCAAGAGCAAAAATTATTCGTATTTTGTAAAACTGTTTGTTTCAGGGAGGATCACTAGATAATCTTAAAAATCAAAACGTTATTTAAATATGAAATTTCATCCTAATCGTTAACGACGTTCCCAAGATCCTATATATATATATATATATATATATAGAACATTGGATAGGATAAAAAACCACCGCTTACCAAAGAAGGGGATTCCAGCGGCGTTGGTACACGAACACACAAAGAATAAAATTTTCGAGCATGGCTCTTCCTCAGTAGAAGTGAAATGGCTGCACGCAAGCGCTGCTGGCAGCCATATATATACAAGAATTGGTCGTTTAAAGATATAAGATTAGATGTAATAATAGCTGAAGTCCAGGGACACAGAGATTCAACAGAGCTAAAGGTGCTGATGACATAATAATATTGGAGGAGACAGAGCAGGATTTGGAAAGAGAATTAGGGAAATGGTGGACTGCAATGGGTTAACTTGAGCTCACTGGCCCTCAAAGGCTATGTCACTCAATGGCAAGAAACTTGATTGGATAGAATTGTTTGCGTATCTGGGAAGAAAGGTAACTATCAATGGAAAGGTGGAGGAAAAAATATGTCATAGAGTGAGAAAGAGTGGGCAATTGTATCATCAGATAAAGGATGTAATCTGGACGTGGAATATAGGAAAGTAAGCCAAAATTCTGCCCTATAAAGTATATTACCAGCCCATACTGAGCTATGGCTCTGAAACCTGGACTTGGTCAAGGAGAGATATTAGCAGATGCAGGCATCAGAGATGAGGTTTCTCAGAGCAATAGAGAATGTCACAAAGAAAGATAAAATCAGGAATGAATACATTAGGGAGAGACTACAAGTAAAAGCATTAGAAGAGATGTTAACGAGGAAAAAACTGCAGTGGCTAGGGCATGTTATGAGGATGGAGTTAGCACTGTTGAACAGCAGAAAGGGAAGGAGACCAGTTGGAAGACCTTGGGCAAGATGGATAGACTGAGTGAAGAAATACATAGAGGTTAAGAAAGTCGTTTGGAGAAAAGTGGTGGAGGAAAAATCTTGTAATGATCGCCAGACTTGGAAGAGGATGTATTGGACAACCCGCAAAAGCAAAAACGTCTAATAATGTTGATGATGAAAAAGGAAGAAGTCTTTACAGAAGTGGTGAAGCAGAGCACAGGGAGAACAAACATGTTAAATTTCTTACCAATAAATGCTGATGATTGTCTTGTTGAGTCTCAAGTAACTGTCAAGTAAATTGTCAGAAAACATCCGAGATTTATATTGGATGGTTCAGTAAACCATTAGCTAAAATTGAAGATGTTTATTCATACTGTTATAATAAGGAACATATATCAGAATTGAACGGATATTAAATTTAAAAAAATAAATACTTCATACTTATTACAGTATAAATAAATTCTTAAAATTCAGCTCCAAAAGACACTTTTACCTGTAATATTTTGCTACATGCCCTAGACAACAAGTCTTACTATTAAGATAATGTTTAGTAATTAATAGTCCCTATCACATGAATTATATGAACATCTTTTTTTTTATCCCGATTTGTAATCCTGAATCCCGATTATTATTATTATTATTTTTTACCTTCCGTCTGAATTTTTAGCAAACTGGTCCTGGCAATACTAGTGGTGTGGCCTATAAATCAACTTGTAAAGTGGCCTGTGAGTTGATTTTTGAGATGTTTTGTGGTGCGTGTGACATGTCCAATGACAGGAAAGGTTGCCCCTGTGGTCAGATTGGAGAATGTGTTGGTAGCCATGTACATGCTGAACATTTTGTAGTGGGGTCTGTTTAATGCAAATGATTCATGTGATGGTTTGGGGATTTTATGAAGTATTTGTGAACCAAGATGATATTGAGGTTGGGTGGTCTGCGGAATCATGTACATGCGACAGTGGCTGTGTTTTTGTGGAGTTGAGTCACTTCCTTGTGAAGGAACATAGAAATCATGCCCTAGCAGAGGATTAAGTAAACGAACATGAGACCAGAAAAGTACTGTGTAATAAAAGAGGGACTGTGGTTAGTTGTGAGAGGTACAGCAATGGAGTAGATGTGTAGAGGTTGGGTTGTAGCACGAGAGATTTGTTTCTGTACCAGATCAGAGGGTAGCCACTTGAGATGAGAGCATGCGGCAGTTTTTTGGTGTATCTGAAGAGAAATTCTTCATCAGAATAGATCTCTCTGTCATAGATGGTCAGGCTGTAAGGAAGAGAATGTTTGGTGTGGGAGAGGTTGCACCCATTGAAATGAATGTATTGTTTTAGATTTGGTGAGAACTGGGATGCCAACATATTTTATAGATCCACTTTTTAATACTTGTTATTTTAGAAATTTGTATAGTAATATAAGAGGTACATATTATTGTATTTAATATTAATTATAACATTCATGAAAACAAGCCAGGACTTACCACACATGAAGGCAGGAGGTTGAGATGAACACACAAACAACTTAACAATGTTTCGATAAATAACCTTATTCATGTAGGTGGCGAGACATGGCAGAGGGAAGAGATGTGACCACATCCTGACGCATCCACATGTTTCTTCAAGACATTTATTTGTCAAGCCAAAACTCCTACCAGTTGTCTGCATATTTACGAGAAGTCGAGGATCTCCCAATTTGCTAACACGTGTAATGTCTTGAATAGAAAATGTGAATAAATGGCAGGTCAACTAAGCAATTGAGGAATCTGATGAGTTCCCTGTACATTGAGTTATTACTGGACATCTGCACAATGAATGGGTCTGTAGAGATCTTCTGACAAACTGTGCCAGTACAACGTGATTTTCAGTTTCAAATAATTTCTTCCCATTACCATTTTTATTGTCTTTCATAGCTTTTATCATTATTTATTTTTTGTAGTTGTTTATTTTTTATACATTCAGGCCTCCCTCTCTCTATTCCAGCCCCCTTTTCTCTCACTTACTTTGTATTTCCTTTCACCAGGTTATTAATTTGTTGCTATGCTATTCCTATCTTCATGTACTAGTTTCAACAATATTATTTCATTCTTACAGTAGCTACTGCAACACATTTTCATTCTTGTTTGCATTGGATATAGTCTTGTACTTTACTAAGGGATTGTCAGACGATGTGATACACAGAGGGTTTGTGCTTACACTAAACTGCGACCGTTAACTGTGGCCTAAGGGTAAATTGTCTTTCGGTCACCAACGAACTGTAAACCTCAGTGGGTGAAGGCATGTTTTAAATAATGTTCAGTGTAGACTTTGATGAAATGTTCAAACCATATATGCCTCAAAAATTATTACATCAGTTGGTAACCAGATTTATGGCATCAAACTTCTTTTTCAAAATAAACAACTGCAGGTATAAACTTTGATACAAGCCACAAGCAACTCCAGATGACCCCTTAACTGAATAAATTTCAATTACATCTGATTAGATCACTTCTGCACAATCTGTTATAGTCAGTCCGACATGGTAACCTCACGCCCACCTATGAACTTCCCGGTTCTTCTCAACTCATCACTTCAAAACCAGCAGCACCCTGCCACAACCTACCCATCCAAATGCCTTCAAACAACTGCCCCCTCCACGATTTTTGAATGTCTATTTATAGGAGACTGGGCGGATTTTGCAATTTCTTGGGGATTTTTCTAGCATGAAACCTTACTTTTCCTCTGATCCACCTAAAATTTTTGTGGTAGGTAGCCCATTCCCTAAATGTTAAAACAAATTCGTATAAAAATTTCTCTAGTTTTAGGGGTTTAACTGTAAAAAAATTATGAGAATGGAGACTTTCCTGGCGTATTGATGCAGTGAAATCTTCACAGGAGTGCAGCCGGATAGTGTCGTAAAATGACGATGTTTCAACAACCTGCTCGGTTGTCTTCATCGGGTCTATTTTAGATATTATTGCTTAAAATCATAAAATACTGTAGATACCTCTACAGGGAAGATATGTTTCAACATGTCACGCAGTTTGAGAAACTGTGCAAGAAGAGAGAAAGACTGCTTAGCTCCTTGACATTTGTTTTGAGGTGCTGAGGCCATGGCATAGTGCCTCCTTTCGCTACGGTGAAACATCATATTGACAGCATTGGCGCTAAGAAAATATTACGTCAAGCCAGCCTCTCCCTTCTTTGGGAGCGCATCAGAATCATGCGCTTTGAGTTGTACCACAACGCTCGGTCCTTGTTTTCTTGTCATCTTTACCTGTTGACAAGACTCTCACCTTTTTCTTGGGACTGGGTCTGCTCAAATGAACCTGGAACTGGAGAAAACTATAGCAAGACATATCGCCAAATACAACCAGTTAGTGGGAACAGACCATGGTGGCGAACCTGCGGTGTCTGTTCGTTCTGTGGCCAACCTAACCGGTATTCGTCTTGATGATGCAACTACTTCTGTGCTGGCCAGGGGCCTGAATTTTGCTCCTGCCCCTTGGCGCATACCCACTAAGGAGATAATCTGTTCGGTAGAACAGGCTGTGCGCTACTTACCAAGTGAAGAAGCCGAAGAAATACAGACGGAGACCTGTCGAGTTTTGAAGAGGGATAAACTGCCAAAGAATTAATATCACTGTTGTAGAGCGTGAAGCATTAATTGCCTTACGTCGCAGGGACGACATAGTCATTTTACCAGCAGATAAAGGTAATTCTACTGTTCTTCTTTCTATACAGCAATATAACACAAAGGTGACGTGTCTCCTTAATGACTTGTCTTACGTACTGTTGAATGCTGACCCGACCATTAAAGTTGTGAAGAAGATGATGGCCCTTATCAAAAAGGCCGATCTACTGGAGGAAGTGATCGAGAGAATTAGGCCACATGCCGCAAGACCACTGAGACTTTATGGTTTACCCAAGGTACACAAACAGGGTGTTCCTTTACGTCCGATCGTCAGTACTATTGGGTCACCGACTTACCAGCTTGCTAAGTATCTGACGCGTCTTGTTAGTCCCATTGTGGGGCATTGTTGCCATCATGTCAAGAACTCAGCTAGTTCGTGAAAACCATACAGTCTCTAACAGTTTCAGATTCTGAAATCCTTGTTAATTTCGACATGGTGTCTCTCTTTACTCGTGTGCTGATAAAGGACACTCTAGACTTTATTCGCCCTCATTTTGAGCCAAGTACAGCAGACCTCTTTGATCATGTACTTATTTCCTCTTATTTCATGTATGGAGGGAAGTATTATGAACAATCTGATGGAGTGGCCATGGGATCTCCGCTTTCACCGGTGGTAGCTAACCTCTACATGGAAGATTTTGAAGAGATCCCTCTTGAGGGTGCAACCCTAACACCCACCTGTTTCTACCACTACTTTGATGACACCTTTGCCATGTAGCGACATGGTATGCAAGTGTTGGATGAATTTCTAGACCCTCTGAAAGGGATCCATCCCAACGGTTTACACAAGAAGTCAAGAAGGACGGGTGCATCCCGTTCTTGGACATCTTAATCACGGCACATAGTGTGTACCGCAAACCCACCCACACTGAACGTTACTTGGGTGCAACCAGTTACCATCACCTGGCACAACGCAACTCCGTATTGACCACATTGGTTCGCAGAGCGAGTGCCATTTCCAATCGTGAGAGCCTACCAATGAAGTTGAAACATCTAAGGACAATTTTCGAAGAGAATGGGTAATCTCGGCGACAGATAGAGCATGCTTTTATTAGAAGCCACCAAGACCACCAACTGGACAAACTGAATCACCAAAAACTCTTGCCTTTCTGCCATACGCCGGTAACACGTCCAGAAAGATTGGAAGGCTCTTGGCACAGTCTGGTATAAAAAGCATTTTTCGGCCACCCACCAGGATACTTGAGGTGCTTCGTTCAGTTAAGGATGATTTAGGCCTAAGAATTCCTGGAATTTATTCCATACCTTGTGAATGCGGCAAAGTTTACATCGGACAGACAGTCAGAATGATCGCTGAACATATTGCCAAGCACAAACGACACTTAAGTCTGGTACAAGTGGAAAAGTCCGCAATAGCCAAACATGCTTTCGATGAAGAGCATAAGAGAGTGTTTGATAAAATGGTGGTGCTGGCCAGGGTCTCTTCATTCTGGGACTCAGTAATTCGGGAAGCATTGGAAATACAGCTGAACGATAATAACTTCAACAGGGACAGCGCGGACTGTACTTGAGTGAAGCCAACAGACCAATTATTAGGTATCTACATCTTGAACGAGAGAAATCTTTTCAACAAGGTGTAATGGATGTAAATTGATGCTGTGGGTTAAGTTCGCCAGCACATCCGGCTACAAGTTAAGCAACGTTGGGCGTGTTGAGTACCTGGATGGGTGACCAGGTATGGCTCCATACGCAGTCCGCAACATTGATACCCTCAGTTGGCAGATCGTGTCCTGCCAATCATTGGTACATGGAATTAGATTTTCGCTGTCAGCTAAGCCAGTCTGTTTTGTGATTTCAAGCAATAATATCTAAATTAGATCTGATGAAGACAACTGAGCAAGTTGTTGAAACATCATCATTTTACGACACTATCCGGCTGCACTCCCACGAAGATTTCACTGTAAAAAAATTATTGGAGTGGTAAACCCTAAAAGTTTCTTTGTTCAGTGTGTGAGCTATGGCATCGATTCTTAGATTAAAATATTCTACTCCTCAATTTGGATCTTATGGTATACAAACCAACTTGTTTACAATTTTCTATATTAGTGAAATTCTAAATTGCATCTTAGCATAAAATTTCTTTATTTTGAATCTCCTAAAGTATGGATGCTACCAAGCTAAAATATGTTTTAAACATCTCTATATATCATTTTCTGTATACAATGAAGTTATCTAACTGCTTAATAATCTCTTACATATAGTTTCAATTTTCTTGTTTTGAATCTGTTTCCAACTCTCACAATAGTTTACTGTCATATTTTTTGTAAATTCAATTAATTTAGTTTTTCCTATTCTGACCAAAGTACTGCTTGGATCTTTACATTAAGCTCCAAAAAAATTCTACTTTCTGTTAAATATACACCCCTATCTGTATTTAGCTGTATTGTGCTATGTGAAAACTAAGTTTTCCTCCCAAAATCATTTCATCTTAATTTATTTTTTATTTATCAATCATGTTTCATGGATCCCTGCTGAGGAAAGACCTCTGGGATGTGAAACATGTCATGGTTAATACACATACATACAGTATGAGTCATAATCATAGTAAAAACAAGTATATGTTCCAAAGACAAATAAAGAGAATAACAATAAACATTAATTTTTACAACTGAATTTTGCAAAATTCATATTGAATACAATTAATTAATTTGTTCAAATTCTTTAAAATGTTACTTAACCTTTAGCCTATGATCCTAAATTTTGACATAATGTGGTTTAAAATTCAACGCATCTCTTGAGCTATAAATCTTTCTCGTAACTTGGAAACTGAGAGCTGTGGAATTATTTAACTATTTTTCTTCAATCATTTGAGACACATGGGAAATTCAACTTCAAAATCAAATCTCTCTTCAGTACAAAGTATCCCACCTCATAACTTTCTGCATCTCTGAACATGAATGTAATGTTTTCTATCGACAAAATATGAAATTTTCTTTATGTGGTCAGTGTTTACAAATCATTGTGATCGAGTTTCACTTCTACTTGTCACATGAGAACTGTAAGAAAATGGTTTTAAACATGCTTTACTGTAAGATTAATACTAGCTCACAACTCTTTAAACTAATTTGGGTCATTATGTAAATGGAGACTTTCCCAGCGTATTGATTCAATAAAAGTTTCTCGGGAGTCCAGCCGGATGGTGTCATAAAACGACGACGTTTCGACAACCTGCTCGGTTGTCTTCATCAGGTCTAATTTTTGATATTTCTTCTCAAAATCACAAAAACAGACTGGCTTCGCCGTCGGCTCAATCTAACTTTCTTAACCCGTGGGTTAAGAAATTCTAAGTTAGAAGTTCTTGCCATTTTGGCATTGCCTTCTTTAATTTACTGGCTTTACCGAATTTATTTGTTTGGTTTCTTGTTGTAGAGGGAAAAAAAAAAAAGGCTCAACAGAAAAGAAAACTACAACAAGAAACCAAACAAATAAATTAGGTAAAGCCAGTAAATTAAAGAAGGCAATGCCAAAATGGCAAGAACTTCTAACTTAGAATTTCTTAACCCACGGGTTAAGAAAGTTAGATTGAGCCGACGGTGAAGCCAGTCTGTTTTTGTGATTTTGAGAAGAAATATAAAAAATTAGACCTGATGAAGACAACCGAGCAGGTTGTCGAAACGTCGTCGTTTTATGACACTATCCGGCTGGACTCCCGAGAAACTTTTATTGAATTTGGGTCATTTATTAACAAAATTTAGGTTATATGACAGGATCACCCAGAGGTTTAATTATTTGCTATCTTAGATTATTTTCAGTTCAAGCCTCCTGCCTTCAACTTTTTTGAGAGATTAATTCTTTTCTTAGTGCATTTATTGTTATTTCTATTATTTTTTTTTCTAGGATATAAAGCTGGATGTGTTTCTCTTGAAAGGTATGAAAAGATGTGTAAAACTAGAGAAAAACTGAGAGCAGCAAGAGAAGTATTTAGATCTGTTGTCAGACCATCTACTTTCTGGAGAGAAGTGCTGAAGTTGCCTCCAGCAAAATCAACTGCACCAAAGAGGTAGAGTATAAAGTTTGAACTTCAACAAAATGTGAAAGGAAAAATAAACCAGTAATCATTTGAATCATTGTTGATATTATCTTATACCTGATTTAGTTTTAATATTAATAATAGAATCTGTTGCTTTAGAGTTCTGTTCAAAATTTATGAAAAATAATATTTTATCTTTTTGTCACTATGACTAAATGTCTAGCAGTTTTGGAGAAAATAGTAGGACATTTCCATCTGGTATATTTGTGATTTTCCTTAGGATCACCATGTTTGGTGGGTAAGCAGTAATGCTGTAGCCTGTTATTTGGGAAGATACAGGTTCAAGTCCCTATCCGGCCATCTAGATTTCAGTTTTCCAGGTGAATGGTGAGATAGTTCCTTCCAAAGGGCAAGGCTGAGTTGCTTCCATTTCTTGCCCGTCTTCCATTTCCACCTCTAATGACATCGAAGTGTGAAAAAATAAAAATTATTAGAGAGAGGGAACCTTTAGCATCATGCTCTTTTTCCTATACTGAAGTTATATATGAAAAGTGAATTCTCATCGGCCTTCACTTTTCATTCACTTATCACTAAAGTGAAACGTGAAATAATCCTCATTTGTAAATCTGTTTAACTGATCACATCATCATCTTCTTCCGTCTCCAGTTTCCTGGGTGCGGTGTAAGAGCGCTCTCCACTTTTGCGTGTCCAAGTACGTTTCCTCTTCTTGGATTTTGGACCATTGTACTCCTTTATCCTGTAGGTCCAATTGCACAAGATCAGTCTATCTCCTTCTGGGCCGGCCTCTTGGTCTTTTACCCTCCAATTCTTTTTCCAGCGATATCCTCGCTGATCTTGTAGGGTCCATCCACTTGACGTGTCCTAGCCATCGCAATCTTGCATTGGCAATTTTTTCTCGGAGGGTTTCACTGACTGGGATCGGTTTGCAGATCACTTCATTCCTGATCTTGTCTCTTCTGGTTTTCTGCACCATTGATCTCAGGAACTTCATCTCTGCCACCTGGAGTCTGTTTTCATCTCTGTTGGTAGTGGTACATACTTCCAGGCTGTACATTGTAATTGGTAAGAAGTATGAATTATACATTGCCATTTTGGCTGTAATTGGAACATGATTGTCCCACAAAAGGTGTCTAACTTGATGGTAAAACTGAGCTCCTTTTTGTACCCTATTGGTAATTTCATTCTGGGATCGACTGTCAGAGGTCACTTTACTGCCAAGGTACTGAAAATTATCCACCTGATTCAATTGTTCGCCATCCAGATACATAACAGGCTTCATATTCTGTCTGCTGACAGCCATAATCACTGTTTTTGTGTAGCTTATTTTAAGGCCAAATTCCTTAAAATGCTTATTCCAGAGGTTCAATTTCTGTTGCACTTTTCGAATCCCCGTCCGGGCATCCAGATTTGGGTTTTCCATGGTTTCCCCAAATCACTCCAGGTGAATGCCGGGATGCTTCCTTCAAAAAAAAAAAGGCCATGGCCGAATTCCTTCCCATTACTGGCCCCCCATCCTTTCCCGTCTCTAAAGACCTAGTTGTTATAGGAGACGTTAAGCAGTTAAAAAAAAAAAAAAAAAAAAAAAAAAAACTGTTGCACTTCCTCTTCTGTATATCCCCAAATCAGAACATCATCTGAAAATGCAAATGATTTAAAGTCATCAGGGTTGAGTTGCTGTTTTACTCTCTTCATAATTTCGTCCATTACGATGATGAACAACAGCAGTGATAATGCGCTACCTTGCTGAACACCTTTGGTAGTCACAAACCAGTCTGAATAGGAGTCTCCAATTTGAATGCAGCTTTGGCAGCTCTCATAAAGCATTCTAACTTTGGTGATCAAGTTTGTTGGTACCTCCCGTTTGGTCAGACATTCACAAAGTTTATCCCTAGGTATGCTGTCATAGGCCTATTCAATATCTAGGAAAATACATATGACATCTCTCTCCCGATGTTTTTCCATGATCATACAAGTAGTGAAGATGAGATCTGTTGTTGATCTGAAAGGTCTAAATCCATACTGCTCTTCTTCAAGCTGTGGTTCAATGACTTTCCTCAGCCTGCCTTCTATAATTTTCTCCATTAGCTTGAGTCCATGGGATAGAAGAGTTATTCCTCTGTAATTGTTACATTTTCTTCGGCTACCCTTTTTAAATATTGGCACTATGATTCCTTTTGTCCAATCAGAGGGAATATTTCCTTCTTTCCAGATGGTGTTCATTACTCTATATACCCAGTGAAGTCCATAGATTCCTGCTGCTTTGATCATATCTGCATTTACTTCATCTAGGCCTGGTGATTTTCCTTTAGCCATGCTTTTCAGGGCTTTTTCAACTTCTGGCCATGTCAGAGGGGATTCTATATTTCCACCTTGGTCTCTTGTTCCTGGACTACTCTTTTCTTTGCTTGTTGCTCCATTTCCATTGTACAGATGGTCAAAATATTTCCTCATCTCTTCCCTCACTACATCTCCTTTCCAGATAATTGTTCCATCTTCTTTTTCCAGGGCTTTGATAGGTTCAAATGTGTTCCTTTTTGATTTTACAATATTTTACAACAGTTTCTTATTGCTCCAGTTATCCTCCTCTATTTTCTTTGTAAATTCTACCCAGCTCGTTTCTTTTTCTTCTTTTATGATATTCTTGACTTTTAGTTTCAATTCCCTGTAAGACTGGTCTAGTTCCCTTAGTTTATCTTCCCTGATCCTTCTGGATTTCTTTGTTCCTTTGTCTTTTGACCATGTTTCTTCCTTTTATAGCATTTTTGACAGTGGTATTCCACCAGGGTGTTTCTTTATCATTCACTCTCGAACTAGTTTTGCCAGCTACTTCGGCTGCTGTGTTTACAATCTGTTTAACTGATCACATGCAAATAAAAAGCCTTAAACAAACATTCTGAAATTGTGCTTAAAATTAAATTTGATTTTATATGTTAAATTACTTATACCTATGGGAAACATTGATAAATGTAAGCTTTTCATTCTCTGTAAAATGGCTTCAGCTAAATGTCAAAGGTCATCTGGTAAGCTTATAGTCTGACAGTAATGCACATTATTAGGTATCTCATGGTTTATTATGGTATATATGAAATAATTAGTTCCAGTAATACTTTCAAACTTAACTTGTTTTTATTTCTCGTAAACCATCAGACTTCAAAGATACTGGTCACATATAAACACAAATTCCAGCAATTGCTATCGATACTACTTCCAAAGACAATACTGCAATACTCTCTTACAAAACTGTTCCAACTGTGTCGTTTGATAATGTAAAACTGTCTCAGAACTCGTCTCTGCCACTCGCTTAAATAAGTTTCATACAAAGTTCCAGAATATTAAAAAGGCTTCAGACAGATATTTCTTGAACTTTCACAATACTTAAACAATCAAAAATATATTTAAAACAATCAAAATCATTTACAATCATTACAAAATGCTCAGAAATTAAAATTAAAGATATTTAAACACAAAATTACCTACATAAATCATTTTAAACTATCGTAAATTGTCCTTTAAACATCATAGTTCACCTTAATACTTGCAATTATAAACATTTAATCAATTTATCTTGCATAGTTCTGTCCTTAAACATATTAAATAGTATTTACATAATTTCTTCTCATAAAACAAAGTCCATTTAAACTGATTTACAATAAATTGCAAGCCAAACATAAAAATTATATTCACTCAACCCCTACCTTTCCACAAATAATTCATAAAATATTATTCCATTTAAAGTCTAGGTTTGAGGGCTATTACAACCCCTAGCTTGCTACAAATAACTCACAAAATACAATTCCATTTAAAGTCAAGTTTTGAGGACTGTTACGTCCCATATGCAGGAAACATCTCGGGGAAAATAGGCAAGATATTGGCTTGGCATGGAATTAAGAGCATATTCCGGCCTCCTGCCAAGATTCGCGACTGGCTCTGGCCCATGAAGGATGATTTGGGATTGATTACTCCTGATGTTTACATCATACCGTGCCAATATGGCAAGTCCTATATCGGTCAGATGATCTGGACCATCGAAACTCGTGTGGCAGAGCATGCACCTAACATCCGCTTTTTCCAGATGGAGAAATCTGCAGTCGCCCAGCATGTGATTGAAAACAATCACAAAATGGACTTTGGTAATGTGAAGGTGCTGGCCAAGTCCTCTTTCTACTGGGAGTCAGTCATCAAAGAAACGTTAGAAATACGGCTGGATAATAACACAGTTAATAGGGACACGGGTCTTTGGCTTGGTGATGCATGGAAACCGGCTCTGTCCCTTCTGAAACATCCACATTACAATCAGAGATGAAGCGAGGCACTGCCGGGAAATGTAGTTTCCGGCTTGCCATGATTGGCTTTGATATTCGCTCCGCCAGCCAATCAACAACGAACGCAATATTGGAGGCGCAGGACGGAGAGGCCAGGCCTTATAAAGGCGCGCAGGGGCCAGACATCGCCAGTGCAGCTCTGGTGCTCCCTTCATAACATCAGACCTGAAGATGGCAGCAGAGCCAGCCGCCGAAAGCTTGTTGTTGTATTT
Organism: Vandiemenella viatica; assembly: GCA_031002005.1. Classification (NCBI taxonomy): domain Eukaryota; kingdom Metazoa; phylum Arthropoda; class Insecta; order Orthoptera; family Morabidae; genus Vandiemenella; species Vandiemenella viatica. The sequence continues at coordinate 4,612 of JARYHS010011216.1, read as the reverse complement.
CTTCAACACCATACGGCGGAGGACCCGTGAAGGCTACATGTCATCGATATGCCATGAAAGCTTTCGTTCTCACAGGAATGTATTTATTAAATAGACCTTTTGAGAGTCTCAGATATGAGATAACTTAATTAAAACAGATTAAATAAAAATTTATTACAAATATAAATAAAACTTAAAATACTGAGAAAAAGCTAAAAAAATTTGGAATAAGGAAAGCTGTAGATGAGAAGCACTGGAGAAAGGACTAAAAAGAAGGTTTTAAAATTGTGGAATGATGAACAGGAAAAAATAGCAATAGATAAAAAAGAACTCATATCTAAAGTGAATTTATGACAAAGATAAACCCAAACAATGAGAAATGAAGTCTACACTCTACAGTACCTATTCATTTTTGTTTCTGAAACAGAATGATTTCTCTATGTGTCCTGGATAGTTCATTTAAATATGATTTTAAAAAGTCAGGTGAGTTGACCATTAGACATGCCTTAATTTTTACTAAAATACACAATTGGTATGTGATTTAGTATAATACTTGGGGGAGGGGAGGGAAACAACATAAAGAGGTGTGAGGCTTTTGTGTATTTGTAAGGCTGATAAAGTTACACAATTAAGGTTTTTCTATATTTTTTTCTATAGTTTTACTATCTACTTTACTAAAACATGGAAGGATAGGGAAATTCAGTCCAACACTTACCATAAATTACAGTGGCAGGTATCAACACATCTAGAAAAGATGAACATGTGTAACACAATATTTCAGTATTGAACCTTATTCTTACAAGTGCACGAGACACTTAGTGAGGAGGCTGGATGTGATTACACTGACACCCATTGAGTGGCTGTGTTGACCGCAAGGCTTGTGCGGGCTCAGTCACTTATTTCTTTTAACTTGGCAAAGGGTTAACCCCAAGATATTGTATTTTCTATGTTTGTGTTTTATTTCGTGTTGCTGCTGCCCTCCTCCCTTCATCTTTGATGAGTGTTAGGTGTATTTTATCAATCCTTTCCATATAAATATTGCCTCATGGCAGTTCTTTCTTTCCATTGTTACAGAATAATGTGTTAATCGTATGCATGTTTGTTGCATTCCTCAATCCCAGGTGTTGTTGTCTATGGTAAGTATTGCGTTGAATTTCCCCATCCTTTTTTTAGTTTCATTCCAGTAAAGCATTTTCCTGCTCACTATTGTCATTACTAAAAAATGACACATACAACAGCTAAGACAAAGAAAGTAACATTTAATTTGGTAGTTAAACTTGCTAATCTCTATGCATAACAGAATAGAGATGGGTAGGTCCAGATGGAAAAATGTCTGTGGACTGCTATCTGTTGCACTAGTGATGAACGCAGTTCTGTGGACCCCTATCTGTTGCAATAGTGATGGACACAAATCTGAGTGCAAGTCAGTCAGACCCATATCCAGCCGGATTTGTATATAGCCAGAACGGAATGAGTTGAGTGGTCGAACAAACAGTGCACATGGGTCTCATGCTGCCAGAGGTGGAATTGCAGAGGATCTGGAACTGCAACCACAGATGAGCTAGAAACACAAAGGAACTGGAGCTGTTGACACTTTGAGTACTTTTTGTTTGTTTTGTTTCATTCGTATGTTCATTTCAGCTCATAAAGTAACTTGAAATCTGTGTTTTGAAAGGTTGAATGTCATTTACTGTGCAATTGCATTAAGTTCTGTTTAAAAATAAGGTTATTACTGAAAAATTGTTTCTTATTCACTAGTTACTTGTAGATAATCACAATAACTATTAAATGTATATGGATGATAAAATAAATTTGTGTGCTCATGCTACCTGGTGACAAAGTTTTGATTCACCATGCATTCTGCATCTTCTGTGGATGATATAGGTTATTAAAGCACAATAATACTCTTTGACTGGTCTGGTTCTGATGTATGGTTTTGAGGTGTGGAGGAATGGACTTATAACGTTACTCGGCTTCATAATGCATAGTGGTATTATTAAACTTTTAGAATGCAGTTGGCACTGTTGACATGTGAGAATTACTCCTGTCCGGAGTTTTAACTTTTATAGTTGTGGTGAAGGGTAGTTTTAAATGAGAAAGAAAATGATACATTTAACATCCCTTTTATTGGGGAAACATATTAAAAATGAACATCAAAGTCTTTTCTGAAGGTTTATGAGATGTATATATAAAATTAAATAGATACTTCCTTACATTATTATTAGATTGTTGGCTGCTGTTAAAACAATACTTTATAAGTCACACCAAAAGTTGTTAATGTGGGAAAAATGCACCACCATTCACTACCAGAGCATCAAACAGTGGCTCAAACAATCTTTTTTTTTTTGTCGTTAGTCTTTTTACTGGTTTGATGCAATCCTCCATCCCTTCCTATCTTGTGCTAACCTCTTCATGTTTACACATCCCTTACAACCCACGTCCTCAATTATCTGCTTCACATATTCTAATCTCTGTCTTAATCTATAGTTCTTACCTTCGACTGTTTCCTCCACTAACAAATTAACCAATCCAGCATGTCTCAAAATATGACCTACCAGCCTGTCTCTTTTTTCTGTAATCTTCTTCCACAAACTTCTTTTCTCACCCATCATTTCCAAAACTCATTCATTTTGCACTTTGTCTGTCCACTCAATTTTTAGCATTCTTCTGTAGCACCACATTTAAAATCCTTCAATTTTATTCCTTTATGGTATTCCTAAAGTCCTTGTTTTGCTACCATAAAGTGCTGTGCTCCACACATAGAGTTTTTAAAAAGTTCTTTCTAATTACTAGACCAATGTCTGAAGCTAAAAGATTTCTCTTTTTCATGAAGGCTCTTTTTGCTAGTGATATTCTGCTTTTAACATCATTCCTGCTTCGGCCATCAGTTGTAATTCTGCTTCCCAAGTAACAGAACTCACTTACTTCTCCTATTGCATCCGATCCTATTTTTATATTTATTCTACTAGTACTGTTATCATTTATGCTACATTTCATCACTTTTGTCTTGCTTTGATTTATATTCAGTCCAAAATCTTTCTTCGGTATTTTGTTCATGCCATTCAGTAACTTCTCAATATCCTCAGCCCTTTCTGCTAACAAGACAATGTCATCAGCAAATCGTAGCATACTGATTTTTTTCTCCCTGAACACTTATGCCACATGAAAATTTTTCTTTTATTTTCTTTATTGCTTCTTCTACATACAAGTTGAATATTAGTGAGGATAGACTACAACTTTGTCTCTCACTCTTTATAAGTGATGCATGTCTCTCATGGTTCTCTACTTTTATTATAGCTACTTGATTCTTGTATAATTTTATTCTATCTCGATATTTAAGACCTGACATCTTTAAAATTTTGAACATCTTGTCCCACCTAACATACAAACAATTAAAAATTAATCAGAAACACTTGCAGCTTAACAGAAATAATCTTAAATGGCAAAATATAGAATCTAAAAGCTTTTGACATTGCACTGAGTAAAATAAACATAAAAAACACATTAATATACTGTAGCTGGTAGATTTGGTGACTTTGAAACATGAATAATTGCTTAAGCAATGGTGCTAGATCCTACGATCAAGTCCCAAGATATATCACCTAAAAATGCAGAAAAAGCAATAGCTTAACTGAATAACTAAGTTTGATGCTAACTAAAACAATCAAGGTATAAATAGAAATTATGAAAAGTCTCACTTGGATCAACATAAATATAAGTAGCATCTCTCGGAGTTGACAGCATCGTGGCGACGAACCTCTGGAGGCAGTTGCAATGGTCACAAATGAAGAAAGTGGTTGTTGCCGTGAAGTGCACTTACTCTTGAAGATGTGCACCTGTCTAAAACAGTTAAGGGATTCTCCCTGAATCTCATCTGAGGATTAGTCATCATGTAAACAGAAATGTTCATAGGGGGTAACCACAAACAGTTCAGCCTTAACTCCAACCATGTGTTTTTGCCTTTGGATATACAGTTCATACTTTACTGAAACTCGGTCACCACCTAAATTGATCTAACCCCAACTTAGGAAAGGCAGGTAGTCATTAAAAGTCACTGTTGCTATTGATACTGTTAAACAATATATTCTTCCAAAATTATAAAGTAACAAACTTATGGCATTGGAAATCATCACCAAAGATTTTTAATTGCTGGTATGATTAACACATTAAAGACAGAACAAACTCACAACCCCTAACTGAATTTACAGTCACATGAGGTATGTTAATTTCGCCACACGCTAGCCTCAAAGTTCAAAATGCCTGCCCGGGCATGTACATCCGCCTAGCTTCACACCCGGATCGCACTACAAAGTAGCATGGTTATGCTTCAATTGATTTTCAAAGATTCCGGGGAAGCTAGCTTAGGGCTGCTATATATATAGAAGATGCGTGGGAAAGTGACTTTTTCCTGTTTCAAATTATGACTTCTAGAATTTTAAATGTGTAATTGTGTCTTAACTTTACATAGCGGCTTCTATCTTTTAATGTTTTAAAACCCTTTAGTAGTATTTTATAGCTAGAAGATTTCTATCCTTTTACTGGAAATGAAGGTAATGTTTACTGTTATGAAATATTCTTAATCCAAATACCAGATATACTAATGTTCTGACTTTCTATAACTATTTAACTCTGA
>JARYHS010011214.1:0-18000 GCA_031002005.1 Vandiemenella viatica | reverse complement strand
TCTACTGGATTATGTTGTGCTGTTGGTAAAGTAAAATTGCCACAATTGGTACAAAATAAAAAAAAATAAAAATAAAAAATAGGTGGTGATTAAGAGTAGCGACCGCATGCGGCGTCACTGGATATCCCTGTTTGTAAGCAACCTGTAAGTTTTGCCTCGTTACATTTTCGACAATGTTAAGTATTTTAAGAACATGATCACATCAATTCACTGAAGTATATGTTTAACAGTCAAGATAATGCTTTTTTCCAGTTATGTTAGGGACTGAATGTGAACAAGATCAAAATGTTATCATTTCCGAACTGCAAATTACAATCGACATAAACCCATCGATCTTCTGACACAGTGTCCAATCCACCAAAGTTGTTATAAGCACATTTGTAATGTTAATGATGGAACTAAGTTACCTTGAAAGACTACGCACAGTGGATTAAGTGATAAACATTCCAATCGAAATTCAGAATATAGTGTAACAGCTATCTTAACGCCTGAATGTTGGAAGCATAAATTAAATAAGAATTTGACAGAATGGATGCTAACGAATGGCTGTCGTGAAGGTATTGTCATATTGGGTACCGTGAGTTTAATCCTTATTTGATGGTATAAGTGCCAGTTATTTATGTGACGATTTGTAGGGAGAATTTTGGGTCAGTCAGAAGTGAAAATCCTAAACTAAAAATGATTGAATGTTTTGACAGCTATGAGGTAGAAGAATAGACAATTTATTAGGTTACATTAGCAAACAGAAATTCTGTGCCTACAAACACACTACACCTTTATCTCATATTACGGCAATGCAAAATAAATTCCTTGTATTTGAAATTAGTTATCTTTCTGCTATATACGAAATTTCGCCATTCTGTACAGATTTAAAGGAAACATTTTTCATTTTAAAGCAATGAATGTAACTATTACAGTAGAGAAAATATTGTGATTACTAAACCACAAACATTATTTTCTTCCTCACAATTAATAAGAAAAAAATTAAATTGTTTTCCGAATTATTACTGACGAAAAGAGGTGGAGATACAAGGTGTGATCAAAAAGTTGCAAAATTTTATTAGTTTGTCAGAAAGTATTTATTTAATATCAATTTTTTTTTTTTTTTTTTTTTTTTTTTTTTTGCTGTCGTCAGTCTTTAGACTGGTTTGATGCAATCCTCCATCCATTCCTATCCTGTGCTAACCTTTTCGTTTCTACATAATCCTTACAACCCATGTCCTCAATTATCTGCTTCATATATTCTAATCTCTGTCTACCTCTACAGTTCTTACCTTCAACTGTTCCCTCCACTAACAAATTAACCAATCCAGCATGTCTCAAAATATGACCTACCAGCCTGTCTCTTCTTTCCTGTAAGCTTCTTCCATAAACTTCTTTTCTCACCCATCATTTCCAAAACTCGTTCATTTCTTACTTTGTCTGTCCACCTAATTTTCAGCATTCTTCTGTAGCACCACATTTCAAATGCTTCAAGTTTCTTTCTTTCCGGTATTCCTAAAGTCCATGTTTCGCTACCGTAAAGTGCTGTGCTCCACACATAGAGTTTTAAGAAGTTCTTTCTAATTCCTAGATCAATATTTGAAACTAAAAGGTTTCTCTTTTTCATGAAGGCTCTTTTTGCTAGTGCTATTCTGCTTTTAACATTCATTCCTGCTTCGGCCATCGGTTGTAATTTTGCTTCCCAAGTAACAGAACTCACTCACTTCTCCTATTGCATCAGATCCTATTTTTATATTTAATCTGCTAGTATTGGTATCATTTCTGCTACATTTCATCACTTTTGTTTTACTTTGATTTATATTCAGTCCAAAAGTCTTCCTTCAGTATTTTGTTCATGCCATTCAATAACTTCTCAATATCCTCAGCCCTCTCTGCTAATAAGACAATGTCGTCAGCAAATCGTAGCATACTGATTTTTTCTCCCTGAAAACTTATGCCACATGGAAATTTTTCTTTGACTTTCTTCATTGCTTCTTCTACATACAAGTTGAATATTAACGGGGATAGACTACAACCTTGTCTCACACCCTTTTTAACTGATGCATGTCTCTCGTGATTCTCTACTTTTATTACAGCCACTTGATTCTTATATAGTTTATAGAGTATTCTTCTATCTCGATACTTTAGGACCTGACTTCTTTAAAATTTTGAACATCTTGTCCCACCTAACATTATCAAAAGCTTTTTCTAAATCAACAAATGCCATTAAAAGTATCTTTGTTTTTCTTGATCCGCCCTTCAAGTATTAATCTTAAAGACAGAATTGCTTCCCTTGTACCGCGATTTTTCCTAAACCCAAACTGATCTTCACCTACTATCTCTTCTACTACCCTTTCCATCCTTCTGTATATTATTCTGGTCAGTAATTTTGAAGCATGTGATGTTAGACTAATGGTGCGATAATTCTCACATTTGTCGGCTTGTGCTTTCTTTGGAAGTGTGAAGATGATATTTTTATTAAAATCAGTAGGAATTTCTCCTGTTTCATAACTTTTTGATATCAGCTTGAATAATCTTTCGATTCCTTCCTCTCCTAGCAGATTTAAGAAGTTCTGCAGGGATCTCATCAATTCCAACTGCCTTATTTGCTTTCAAGTCATTCAGAGCTTTATTAAATTCTGTCCTCAAAACAGGATCTCCTAAGTCATCAATGTCGATATCGCCTTCCTTTTCCAATACACTATTGTTCAAGTCGTCCCCATCATACAGTTTCTCAATGTATTCCTTCCATCGGTTAGCTCTATCTTCTGAGCTTAAAAGAGGTTTCCCATCGGCAGTTTTAATGTTCATACCTCTTTTCTTCATTTCTCCAAAATTCTGTTTGATCTTTCTATATGCAACATCTACTTTTCCTACGACCATTTCCTTTTCTACTTCTTCACACTTTTCTTGTAGCCATTTTTCTTTTGCTATTTTGCATTTCCTATTTATTTGATTTCTAAATTGCCTGTACTGCTCTCTTCCTGCTTCATCCTGAGCACGTTTGTACCTTCTTCTCTGATTCATCAGCTTCAAAATTTCTTCTGTGATCCAAGGTTTTCGGGCAGCTTGTTCCCTTAAAGCCTAAGGTTTCTTTGCCAGCTTTCATTATTTCGGTCTTTAATGCATTCCATTCGTCCTCGGTTGAGCTCCTTTCACAGTTAATTCTTAGACCTAAGTCTACCATTTCTGCAAATTTTTCTCTTGTGCTAGATTGTTTCAGTTTATTCACTTCTAGTCTGTTCTGCTTATACTGCTTCCCTATTCGCTTGAATTTCAGCCTGCACTTCATTATTATCAAATTAGTGGTCCGAGTCTATGTCTGCTCCTGGGTACGCTTTACAGTCTAGAACTTGATTCCTGAATCTCTGTTTGACCATGATATAATCTAGCTGATATCTGCCTGTATCCCCAGGACGTTTCCAGGTGTATATTCTTCTTGCATGGTTCTTAAACAGTGTGTTCGCCACTACTAGCTTATATCTTTCACAAAATTCTAGCAACCTGCTTCCTCGCTCATTTCTTTCTCCTAGACCAAAACTTCCTACAGTATTCCCCTCTTTTCCTTCTCCCACTACTGCATTCCAATCACCCATGATTATTAGATTTTCCTCCCCTTTCACATATTGGATTAATTCTTCAATTTCAGCGTATATTTTTTCTATTTCTTCGTCATCTTCCTGTGACGTTGGCATATATACTTGTACTAATGTGGTTGGGACGGGCTTAGTTTCTAACCTCATCAAAATAATCCTGTCACTAAATTGTTCATAATAACTCACCCGTTTCCCTACTTTCTTGTTCATTACAAATCCTACACCAGTGACTCCATTGACAGCTTGTGTGCTAATTATCCTGTGTTCCCCAGACCAGAAATCCTGTACGTCCTTCCATTTAATCTCACTAATCCCAACAACATCTAACTTAAGTTGTTCCATCTCCCTTTTTAAGTTTTCTAACCTACCTGCCCTATTCAGACTTCTAACATTCCACGCTCCGACTCGTAGAATGTTTCTATCCATTCTGATGACTCCTCCCTGAGCAGTCCCCACCCGGAGATCCGATTGGGGGACTATTTTACCTCCGGAATATTTTACCCAGGAAGAAGCCATCATGATATATGTTATTTGAGAGGGATTACATGTCCTCGGGATACCCTTTGGGTCTTTAATGCAGTGGTTTCCCGTTGCCTTCTGCATCCCCATGCCGTTGATCATTTCTGATTCATCCGCCTTTAGGGGCCGTTTCCAACCCCAAGGGCAAGAGGGTGCCCTGAACCGCTACCCGCTCTTCCGCCCTCCTTTCGGAGGCCGTTGGCAAGCAGTGGGTGACTCCTTATACCGGGAATCTTTCAGTCGCCAGAGCCTCGTCCGTGCAAACAGGGTGCACCACGTGAAGGAGAGGTTGACATTTGGTTGGAAAAGACTAGTATAGTCTCTCCCAAACCCGTACACCCCTTATTATTATAATTATTTTATTATTATCATCTTATATACTTTGAATGTAAATTCCCCAACCCTTCTACTTTTGCCATTTATGAATTTTTGTATATTATTAACCAATTCCCTTGGTCATTTATTCCACTTCCCGACAAATTTTCCTATTCCCTTGAGCGTGAAATTGAGTGCCAGCGTTTGCTCATGGCGAATTTTCCCCATCCATGCACTAATCCTAATTCTTTGACCAATATCTTTTCAAGTCTCATCACCAATATACGCCATGTACACTCCTATCACTCTCTTCCTGTCTTTTACTGATCCCAAATCCAGCTCCATAATCATATTAGTTACTGAACGGGTATTGCTGTAATTTATATCACTGACTCAAAATAATCAGTCTTACTCACACATCAGTCTTACTCTGTTAAAATTACACATCAAATACGATGGCTGGCAGAAAATTACTAATTGTTGTTCTTCAATTGACGATGCGTATATCGTAATACTCTTGGCATTTTTACATAGTTCATTCAATTTTTACACAATATACAATTAGAAATATCACATTCTCGCGAATTAATACTACACATTAACAACAAATCACTGTCGTTTCTTTATTGTACACAAAATTTCATTTAAAGGTAAGATAATTTAATTTAATTTAATTGCAATGGAGCACAGGCTCCGGTGGCAATTTCCCTAAACACCCAAATTCCCGCTATCCTTTACTAACCTACATTTGCCCTCTAAAAATTTTAACTTTAAATTCTTTTAACGTTTTCGGTAGGTTATTCATCATTCCCCTTGGTAACTCATTCCAATCCCTGACACCCTTACCTAAAAAGGAAAATCTTCCCACACCCTTGTGCCTGAAATCGAGTGCCAGCTTGTGGTCATGGTCATCTTTTCCCTTCCATGAACTACTTTTCATACCTACTGCAATATCTTTACATGCCTCCTCACAAGTATACGCCCTGTAGACTCCCATTACCCTCCTCATCCTCCTCCTGTCTTGCAATGAATCCCATTCTAGCTCCTTTATCATATCTGTCACTGATTGCAATCTGCGATAATTTCCAGAAACAAATCTAGCAACCCTTCTTTGCACCTTCTCCAACTCCTGTACTTGATACTCAAAATGTGGGTCCATACTACACCACCATATTCGAGCAATGGTCTCACCAAAGTTTTGTAACCCAATTCCTTCACTTCTCTTGTGCATCCCCTCATCACTCTCTCCAACAAGTGCAGAATTTTGAAACCTATTCCTACCACCTGTCTAATATGTCCTGCCCAGTTAAGCTTGTTATCAAATGTAATGCCAAGATATTTACATTTCAAGTCTTCAGCAAGCAATTCGTCCCCCACCTTATATTCAAAATTAACCTTTTGTTTTTTATTTGTGTATCTAATTAGCTGACTCTTCTTTGCATTTATCTTCATCCCATGTTTACCAACCCAACTAGATATAATTAACAGTAATTGGGTCTTAGCCATTCTAGAGCAAAGTAAAGTACGAATATTTTGGTAAGTCATGGTGAGAAAGTAATTCGTTATCAGAATTGTTAAAGTAGTACGAATTTACGCATGCACCGTGATACTGGTCTTGACTATGCTTCAAGTATCTCATTAGGTAACAATTGTTATGAGACGGCATTTATCCTGGTTTGACAGACGTTCGCTCTTATAGCCCAGTCAATAAAGGGCCAAAAACAGGGAATGTCGGAACTTTCTCTGGTAAAGCTGAATTTTCTCCCAGTAGTAGATCACTATTAGAGAGACATTTTTTCAAAAGTCCCCGAAAATTCCAATGGAGCTTCCCCCCCTACCCCCCCTTTAAGTTTAAAATGTAGAGTTTTACGCAATCGCATACAACTTTTTAACCAAAAGTTTATTAAGGTTATATTATTTACAGTTTTATTCCCTGATAAATATTCTACAACTTTTATTATAACATAATTTATGATATGTGCAGCAGTTTTCCCGTAAATTAACGAAATGTTGTAAAAAAACAATATTTTTTGCCACCTATCTACGTTTTTGCAAAACCATATTTTTATTCGTCACCAAATGAAAAATGCTTCGAATGAAAGTTGTAGCTCATATATTCCTGAGTACATCGGTGTATAAACATATACATTTATGTGTATTACTCTACTAGTAACATAGAAAACAGTAGCTGGGTTTTGAGCGCGTGTGCGCCCGGGAGTCGGCGGGCAGCGTGAGCCGGCCGCGCCTGTTGTGTAAGAGGAAGAATAAAGGTGCTATAATTTCCAGAAATAATTTTTAATGCATTTAACAGCGTTCGTTTGATCTAACATGTCAGGGATAGTTGCTAATGTAGGAAAATCTTTATTAGCCCCTATATTTCATTACTTTTAGCATACATTTTAAGTACATCCCACCACTTCCATACACATTTTATAAAACAGCACGTTCAACAAAATTCAAACTTTAAGTAATAACGATCACCAAGAATACTACTTAACTGAGGCTTTAAAGTAATTAAACACCTTCCACGCAATGGGGGGAATAAAGTGTATTACGCCAAGTACGAGTGTTGAGACACAAGTGGAGGTAGAAAGAATCGCGTCAGGAACATTTGTTCCCGAAACTATTCGTATTCTTTCCTATGCAAAAATAAAAAACCGGAGTGGTCTCTCAAAAACAATAATCGAGGATATTGATGATATGAAAAAGGACATAGGAATCGAATGCAAAACGATGAACGCGATGGTACCAATCAATGTGATGTGGCTAGCCTCTTCAAGCATACAGCCAGGATGGAACGGTTACATGACATCGGCAATGAGAACCAAAGAAAAATGCGAAGCTACCTACATACTAGGAGTTCCATTTGTAAATATGGACCCAAGTAATCCCTCCACGATATATTCAGCTATTAGCTACGCCGCACAGGAATGTAAGACACAAAATCGCAATTGTATAATTACATTTGATCAACCCTTGTACTTAAAGGCGTCTGAAATAGTGGCATCAGCAAATCCTGGATCAGAGGTTTCAAAAATCACTTTAAGGTTAGGTGGATTTCATCTGTTGATGTCGTTTTTGGGTTCTATTGGTAAGATAATGGAGGGCAGTGGCTTGGAAGAATTATGGGCAACGGTTTACGGAAAAAATACTGCAAGTCACATGCTGAACGGTCATGCATATGCAAGGTGTGTACGTGCATATAATCTTACTGCTTGCGTTCTTATAAATGCCATGAAAGATCAGTTTCCCGAGATTAAAGAATCCCTTACAACTCTTGAGGCATTTTCTAAGCAGCTCCTTGAAAATAAACGCAATGAAGCTGAAATTCTCGAAGATCCAACTGTAAAGGCGGCATTGAATCAATTTAATGAGTGTTTAAATAATGTGAAAACGCTCAGCAGAACAACTAAGCTTTGGATAAATCTTCTTAAATGCATTGACCTCATATTGATGTTTATTTACGCAGAAAGATCCGGTAATTGCGACCTCCATTTAAGTACTACAATTTAAATGCTCCCATACTTTCACGCTGCAGGCCATCTGCCATATGCTAAATCCGCACATCTTTATGCACAAGAAATGACTAAACTTGGCTCTAAACTATCTCCACTAGAATTTGGTCTCTTTAAAGAACATTTCACTGTAAGAAGAACGGGGAAATACTGGTCTGGGACGTGGACTGACATGTGCATCGAACAGGGTTTGATGCGTCCCATGAAATCCGTTGGGGGCCTAACTCATGGACGAGGCATAACCGACAGCACTCTATCGAAATGGGTCCTCGGAACACAATTTTTCTTAAAAATTCATGATGCTGTGGAAGCTTATTTTGGGACATCAAGTCAGTACAATGAGCAGCATGTTGAACTTCGCGTATCTAGACGAGAAAGAGATTTGTCGGACCTGCAGACATTTACAACATGGTTCCAAACACACAATCCTTTTACAAAACTATCAGGTGAATTAGTTTGATTGACATCTGGATTCGTGTGTGATGACTCAATAAAGCGATGAAGCTTATGATGTCGGTCTCTCAGCCATAGCCAAAATGAAGGGAACTAACTTCCATGATATTAAACTTCACAGGAAGGATATGGTTAAGACTCAAGCAGTGCAGAAGTCAGCATTGGTACGATCAAAAGAAGTTTGTGTGAACTCCCAACAACTTTTTAACCGTATTTTGTGTGTGTGCGACAGTCCCGGAAAATTGAAGACTTACTTGGAATTCGAACTGGCTCCTCGACCACCTGCTTTGTTTGATGATGTATCCTTACGAAAAGGAACAAAATCGTCACTGATGAAGGTATTTGAAGAAGGTGTCATCGACGTAACGGACCAAAATGGTGCAACTTATGTTTTGGACGGGGGATTTCTTCTACACAAAGTAGCGTGGCCAAGAAATTGTTCCTATGGCGTCATCTTAGAAACTTAGTGTACATATGTTGTAAATAAATATGGATCTAATTCAATTGTAGTATTTGATGGTTATCCAGACGAGCCAACAACGAAAAATGAAGAGCAAAACAGAAGAGCAGCCGAAAGATCTTCACCTGACATAGTATTTGATGAAAACACAATTTGTGTTACTGGAAAAGAGGAGTTTTTAGTAAATACTAGTAACAAGAGAAAACTGGTACTAGCTTTGGCATCTGAATTCAGAAAACGAGGACTACAAGTTGTTACAGCGGAAGATGATGCTGATGTGCACATTGTTATGACAGCAATTCAACAGCAGAGAAGTGACTGTAAGGTATTTGTCGTTGGAACCGATACCGACTTAATAGTATAACTTACGGCACAGGCTCCTGAAAGTACTTGTATATACTTCTGTAAAGAGATAGGGTGTGCAGTTCCATTAACAGTGTACTACAGAATCGCCACTCTCATAGAAAAGTTTGGAGATCAACGTCAGTTACTTCTGTTTTGTCACGCTATGACCGGATGTGATACCACATCCAGCATGTATAGAATGGGCAAATTAAAAGAGATAGAATTGCTCAGATCGAAACCTGATATGCAGAATACAGCGAGGAAGTTTTTGGATGATTCTACAACAAGAGAGGACCTTTTGATTGCTGGTGAGAAATTTGTTTTATGTTTTTATGGGTTAGAGAAATATTCAAATCTGAATGAAGCCCGTTACTACAAGTTCTTGACAGTAACAAAGAAAAGTTCCCTTAGATCAAATTTTCATCTAGCAACATTACCTCCAACGTATGAGGCATGTCGTAAACATTCGCTGAGAGTATTTTTGCAAGTTCAAAAATGGTTAGGTAATACTCTTGATGCTACAAACTGCGGTTGGAAAACTTGAAAACGTGAAAGAAATGAGAGGTACCAAAAGAACATTGAAACCAATTCCTACCTCGAAGCCATTTGCTCCAAACGAACTGCTGTACTTAGTGTCATGTTCTTGTAAACAAGGATGCGGACTATACTGTGGATGTAGAAAAGTGAACCTGAGTTGCACTGCAATGTGTGAACACTGTAAGTGGCTTATCTTGCCTAAATTCACACCTGTATTCAGAAGAAGAAGATGAATTTCCTCATACAGATTAATATGTAACCGTTATCAAAGAGACATGCTTCTAAACATAAAATAAGTTTTATGAGTTACAATAATCATGACTTGTAAATATTAAATCGGTGTATCTAATATCTGTGGTGGGTGGGAGGTCCGTGATGCTGTTTTAAAACACAAGTAATTTAAAACAGCTGCCGGTTTAGCCAGTCCGGGACACGGCGGGTCCATAGGTGGCGGATAATGGAATGGCCTGATATAACAAGTCTAGGTTAAATCCCCCGAACCAAAACTGGCATACAAATGTGTACAATAATTAATTATGAATAAAATTAAAATCTTTAATTCAAATATGTTACAATCAGAAAAACAAATTTTACTTCTCATATCACTCTAATGTTATTTTGATTATACACAAATATTTACTAAATTACAAATTAAAGGTCGACACACTATGGGCCAGTACGAGTATAAGTGTTAAAAATAGATGTTATAATTACAGTATTAACTAATTTAATAGGCATATGAGGATAAGGCGCCTTTCGCCTACGCCCGCCGACTCCCGAGCGCTCTCGCACTCAAAACCTAGCTACTGTTTTCTATGTTACTAGTAGAGTAATACACATAACTGTTAATGTTTATACACCGATGTACTTAGGAATATATATGCTACAACTTTTATTGGAAGCATTTTTTCATTTGGCGAAGAATAAAAGTATGGTTTTGCAAAAACGTAGATAGGTGGCAACAAAATATTGTTTTTTTACAACATTTTGTTAATTTACGGGAAAACTGCTGCACTTATCATAAATTATGTTATTATAAAAGTTGTAGAATATTTATCAGGGAATAAAACTGTAAGTAATATAACCTTAACAAACGTTTGGTTAAAAAGTTGTATGCGATTGCGTAAAACTGTACATTTTTAAACTTAAAAGGGGGGGTAGGGAGGGAAGCTCCATTGGAATTTTCGGGGACTTTTCAGAAAATAATCCTCTCATCAAGGTCTATCACCCTTGAAAAAAATCAGCTTACCAGAAAGAGTTCCGACACAAAACCTTTATTGACTGGGCTAATAGCAATTTTAGCATCGATTATACTTCCTACTGGCATATCCCTGAGTCACCCACCCTGATTATCTGTTTTAGATGCATCACAATGATAACTGAATTACAGTACACCTGATATTATCAGATGATCTAACAACTCGCAAACATTACGTTGTAGAATCCTCATTCAGTATGGTGTAAGGTATGCGATATTTGAGATGTAGTTTAATTTATTCAGAGGTTCTAGAGTAATCCTCTCATATGTATATTACCTATGTTATAAGCTAATACAATGTTAATAGTGCTATGAGAAATAAAAGATGGCTGACTTGAGAAACAATAACAAAGAGGAAATTGTAACAGATATAATGGGAAAACACATTGTTTGTTTCCACGCTCACTGTAACAATAAACTTTGGTATAAAGCGTAGACACGAGTGGAATATAGATGAGTGGACAATATATGCAAAGAGAGCGTGAAAAAATATTTACGTGATTAATGAGAGCATCAGTATCCGTGAATCTTAATATATATGTTTAATGGTTATCGACGTGAATTTCTGAAGAAGTGAATAATCCGAAGTTTTATTTTGTTTGTGCGCGTGTGCGTTAATAATCTCTATATTCAGCAATCTTTCTAAATAACAGGTGACAGCAGTGAACAGTAGCTACCTATGCATGGCTCATAATGCACCCGTGCGAAATGGCGTCCAGAGTCTACGAAAGAAACTAAGAGTGAATTAATAAAAAGGCGTAGTTTATGGAAAAACTGACAAGTGAGTTTCGCACACAGGACAAGCTCTATCTACTCCATAAGGTAGAAAAGTGATTAATGATGGTTTCCTCCAACGGCCCCTTTACTGTGGTATTCATAGTCTCTAAAAATATTTTCAGTGTCATTTCTGTAGACTCCTGAGGTCATGAAGTTGTTATATAGTATGAGTGAGGTGTCGCTAATGGCACTATTTGTCCCTACAGGTCGTCCCACTTTCATTCAATGGAACTGAATATTAACGTAGATAATGCAAATTAATTTAAAACATATCGTGGCCATGTGAATTAACAGGCCATACTAGAAGGAGAAACAGAATTTCTGTTCACCATACTGCACATCACCGGCGTGTAATAAATTACACATTTTCTTTAGTGTGTGTACGAAGTAAGATATAATACGGTTCACATTGATAAACGACGAAGTGAAAAACGTAAGTAAAATGTTAAAGGACTGTATATAGTGAAGGAAATAATTAGAGATGTATTGTCTTTTGTATATTGGTTGGAAAGTTGATTGTTACTAAGATATGTATCTAGACTTGTACAAAAGAATAATGTTGTATATAATTATAAGACAAGTCAGGCAAATCATTTCCATTCGACTTATAATGAAAGTAGGTAAAGCACAAAAAACAGTGTTGCACAAAGTTTAACAATGTATAAAAAGTTACTAGCAGAAATAAAAATGTCCAGAAGTGTTGAAAGTTTCAGAAATAAGTTGAGCAAAGGGCTGGAGGAGAGAGAATGTAACTATTTTTGTAAAGGATTCAGTTAAATTAACACCTAGTTTATTTTTTTATTTTTTTTCGTTTTTTTTAGCATCAGATATGAATTGCGATGTATTTGTATTAGCCATAGGCTATTTGAAAATAAATAAATAAATAAGACGGATAGAAAAGTTAAACCAGACAGAACCAGACCGAACCAGACAGAACCTTGTTGTCTTTGGACTAAAAGTAAGACTTGCTTGAGTTACAGGTAGTCACTTTCATATTTTCTCTTCCATATCCATATACACAATACACCACGTAAAACAGTCACCATTACATATATTTACCACAACATTAGACACAGAGAGGAAAGGAAATGTCCGCACGGGTCACCGGTTCGAGTCTGACCTCGGACATGGGTGACTTATATTAAGTTTTGTATATGTCTTGTCATATCTGTACTTAGCTGAAGCAATGCACTGTAGGAATTAAATATTATGAGCTCGAGAGAATCGCAGTAATACCCAAGTTAGTTTACGGCCTAAAATCCAAATACAATTTCTTTATATACACACTAGTTTAGCAGCCTTCAATAAAACTGATATTTCGTGATATGAGTAAACATTCTTTGATTATTTACATCAATCTATGGATAGAGAACAGAACAAAAAATTCAATGGGATCCATCTGCCAAAAAGATTTGAAGGTAAAACATATTAAAATTAAATTAGATACTAACGGAGCGTTAATCCCATCACGGGAACCCAGATTTAGATTGGATATATGTAGTTAACGAATTACTTCAGGCTAAAGTTGGAATGATACTTTGAGAAGATAAAATCCAATTTTCTTGCTGATCCTTGTAAAGATTTTTATTTATTTATTTTTATTTTGTAACAACTTTTTACAGCCTAACATCTGGTATCTAACTTAGGCCATATTTACAATAACAATACGATTAAGTTGTTACATAGATTTACGCAACCTAGCGAAATCAAGTGAGTTGTTGTTAATTACAGTTAGAGTACTGATATAAGTATAGGCGTTTTATTACAAAAACGAGAGTTTCCCAGCGTGGCGTACGCGTAACCCTAGGGTATCGCCAACAGAACATAAGAGGTTCGCGACAAGATTTACGTTAAGGTGGCGAACTTGGTACCTCGAGAGTGCAATATGGTGAATTGAGATTGGAAATGAGCTAAATTGCTCCTATAATCGACTCAGCTCATCCATTATATTAATTAATAACAAATTGCTCTTTGTGGCTGTATACTTTTTTTAGACAAAAATACCTATTTAAAAAAAATATATATATATATACGCCAGTTTTATAAGGGGGTTTGCCATTATTTGGGAAAAATTCATAGGGTTACTATGAGTTTTAGAAACCCTGGTTTCAACCTGAAAAAAGAAACAGAACTGTAATTTTAACGCGGTGCTGACAATGATTAGTATGTCTCGTTCTTTTGCCACAAAGTGGTTTACTGAGTTGATTGTAGGTGACTAACAAGTGAATGGCCGGCCGAATGTAGGGAAGGAAATTAAATTACTCTTGTAATTCCTAATTATTTCTTTATTGCAAGGAAACTATTTTATTATTATTATTATATTTATAGGTTGACACAGCCAAAGAAATTGTACAATCTGACATGTGAATTACTAAGTAGAACGTGCAGCTTTTTATGACACAAGTCGCATTTCCTTGCATTAATGTTACTATCATTAAAGTTACACATCCCAGACATTTATGTAAGATCGAAGTTTTTCACGTCGTTGTATATCTTCCAACCGCGTAAAAAATTCACACTTGTGGGATGTTAGAAAGGCGTCTACCTCAGCCTTCATTTTCAACCATAGATGTCACTGGATAACTGTTTTTTTTACATACTGCCGCGGGTACTGTGGAAGATAAAAGGCAACCCAGTGCTATGACGTCATCCACTCTTCTGCTCATTACCGAGACGAAATTGTTTCAGCATTTTGATAGCCGGGTTGCAGACCGCAGTGTCCCTGTTAGCCAAAGAATCAGTTTTTCTGATTTCTACAGCACCTGTAATAATGTTGTCCCAAAAATCTTTGACCCGTGTCAAAGGTTTCTGGCTCTGTTCTCTCGCATACTGACTTGAAGCCACAGGAAGTAATAGTCTGATACTGTGAGCCCTGTCATTAAATGGATGCCGACGACACAAAATCTCCTTTCAAGGCAGAAATCAGATCAATAAAGATTTATGACACTGCGGTATCGGAAGCGTCCAATCTGGCAGTGGATAACGGGAAGGCTAAACGGCGGGGCCTGGTGTCCACATTCCTGCCGAATCTGGACGAATGCCAATGTGTGTGACCCGCGGGCGACTCTGCATTTGCGCAGCTGAGCTGGCGGGCCCAGGTCACTGTGGCACCGTTATATCGGCCGCTAACAGCAGTGTTTAGCGTATCGACAACGCGTTCAGCGAACGCTGCGCGGCAGTAGGTATAGCTACTCAACTCCCTCTGCCTAGGGCTTTCCCGCGAGGTCAGCTTTTACTATGCAGTTGTGACAACTCTGTTAAGCAACCGGCTGGTTATTGCAGGAAGTTAAGTGTAGTTATCTGTGAGTGAAACGCGTAATCGCCGATCTCTACGATGTTTCTCGTGAAATGTTTAATTTATGAGGCGGAAATTATAGGTCATCCCGCCATTCACCAAGGTGAATTTGCAAAATCAGACATACCCGAGGACTGAACTTGACCTCGTTGTATCTTTAGCCTGCGTCAGCATCAGCCAACAGGTGCGAGTAAAGTAAAGTTTGCGATCTATGAAATTAATAAACAAAATGCTAATATAAGGGATTTTGAATCTACTCGAGTACACAATACAGCTAGAGCCAATAAACAATTGTTATTGGCAATTTCAAATGGTTCGAATCTCCCAGGTGGAAAACGCCTGAAACGTGGCATTATTATGACCTCTACTCAGACCACTATCGAAGTTGAATAACCTCTAAGAACTGAAAACTACGACTAAAATCGAGAGGCTAATGTAGCTAGGATGAATTGTTTCCCTGACTGTAAAAAATGATTCTGATATATTTTTTTAATAAATAGGTTCGTCAAATTAAAGAGAAAAAAAAGTCTGATAACACGAGTAGCGGGTGGAAGGGGACATTCTCCATCTGCCCGAAACTGGTACTGACCTGCAGAATTTTGTTTTAACTGTTTCTTTATAATGTACTCCTCACGTTTTGCACTCTCCTATTTCGGAAAAGACGCCACGAATTGAATTAAAAACGCCGAAATGTAAGACGCTCCGCAACCGCGAAATGGTAGCAGCACTACAAAAGTGACACAAAAATTATCGGTACAGGGATCATATCAACCCAGACAGGTTCGTTTTTTCTTAGTGATTGTGGTTAGGTTGAAATTTGGCATGGAACGAGAGTAAAAAGTTTAGGGGAAATTCCTTCTGTGGCATCCACTCAGAAACGACGCATTTGTTTACAACGGAAGCAATCGATTATCTCTGACTGTATCAATTCTAAGATAGCAAGCCTTGTTGTACAGCAACTCGGATAATTTTTTTTCTTTTTGTTAATTTCATGAGACGTTTTACAACGGAATGAAGCTAAAACGAGAAGAAAATATTACAACAAAGGAACTAACCAACATTTGAAAAGATTTTCATTGCCTTTGCAGCGCCGGCGGCATCTAATAGCTGCGTGTTACTCTCACATTTCGGCATTTTAAATTTAATTCGTGATGACTTTTCCGAAAAAGCAGAGTGCAAATCGTGAGGATGACATTATAACGAAGCAGCTGAAACGAAGTTCAACATGACAGTACCAGTTTCGGATAGGTGGAGAATGTCCCCCCCCCCCCCCTCCGAATCGAACATTGCATATACTTTAAATGAAGTGTTCACGGGTGTACCGCCGGATAGTTTTTTGAAAACACGATATTTCGTCGACTAGCTCCGTCGTCTTCATCAGGTATCGAGACGTCTGCACAGGTCGGCTGACCGTCAGTATTGCACTCCCCGGCACTCGTGCCGCAACATGTTGCAGACTGTTTCCATTTCAACAAATTTCGGGCACGTGTGTAGGCACTTGTCCCGCAACGTGTTTCGGGACAAATTTGTAGTAACGGAAACGTACCTTAACTAGCTACCACACAGTGCAGTCTTCACATAGCTACAGTACAGTACAGTCCGCGGGAAGTTATCGACAAGAGGCATAAAATTGGGACATCACAATCTCGGACACTATTGAAATCAAAACAGCTGATCTATTTGTTGACAGGGATACTAGATTTCAGTATTTTAAAGTAGCAGCGCGTTGGTAAGGTGCAGAATCGCTAATGACTTTAGTGATTTTGCGAAACCATGTAAAATTGAAATTAAATATGGTTTTAGATCAAGTGCTAACCTTGTGTGTAGGTCACATGGTTTTAAGGTATTGTATGCTGAGAATCGTTTGCAGAAAACTGAAACGTTATCTCTTGTACCAAAGGCATTAACTTAATATTTCAGTTTCTCATAAAATGTTATTAAATCTTAACTGTTTTTATAAACTTATGATGAAGTTACTAATGTCCAATATTATTTCTGATTTTCACTCGCTTTACCAGCTTTCGGGCATTGCACCACCCAGTATCCGAAGAGAAGTGGCTGCGAACAAGGAGAGGACTAAAGTAGAACGAGAAAGCGCTCATCCACTGCACGGCCATATACCACCAGCCCAGAGACTCAAATCCAGGAAAAGCTTTCTCAGAACATCACGGGAACTAATTGGGTCACCTGAAAAGGCAAGAGTACAGTTATGGAAAATGAGGGATCCCAACATCTCAGGACCACTGACAGTTGCAGAGCGCTTGCCACCTGGTCATGAAAAAGACTGGAACGTCTGGCGGTCCTTAAATCGATTGCGAACAGGAGTGGGCAGGTCCAAGGAAAACCTAATGAGATGGGGTTATATTAAGTGCGAATGTGGTGAAGACCAAACTATGAATCATATGCTCGAGTGCCCTATGTGCCCATCATCCTGCAACAACGAAGACCTGTTTCAAGCAACTCACAATGCGATAGAGGTTGCGAAGTACTGGGCTAAGTGTGTTTAAAGTTGTTGATTTGCACAATGTATTTAACTGTGTATTTTGATGTTTTTGATACGTTAATAATAATAAAACTCGCAGAGAAATGTATTATGTTCTTTCGACAGACAGATTACAAATTTGACAAGTTGTTGGAGAAAGTAGAAGTTCAAATATGCCACTTATTAGCATCCGTTATCAGCACAGAGAAAGAAAGGTCCAATACTTTTCTATTTGCTGACTGTCTCTGGCAGGAGTATGGTAAAAAGGGAAAGCCAGTTACTTTCTTCAAGTCAGGATTTATACCACTGTTGTGCATGTTTCACGTGATTAGATCGTTTTGTTGAACAGAAAGAAAACGTGAAAGCTTTCAGAAACCGAGATCTTTAGAGCTCTAAAAAGTGTTTACGGCTAGTCTTTGATATCCTACCAGTAATAGTATACAAACTGAATAACGTACAGTGAAAA
>JARYHS010011213.1:0-22135 GCA_031002005.1 Vandiemenella viatica | reverse complement strand
TTAGATACTACCGGATTATTTTCGCGCAGAAAAGGCCAATTGAAAGAGTCAATGAAATACTGTTCAGTTTGCTGGGAATATTTGAAAGGTAGCATTAATTTATTTAAAAACAGTAATAACAACACTTTTTACTTTTAATCGAATAAAATTTTACTTATTTATCAACTCAGCACCATATAGTTTGTTTGTTTGGTTTTTTTTTTTTTTGTGCAAATTTGTTCAACTTTTGAAAATAATCTTTCCCAAGGCACGCTTGTAGCCGGAATCCACGAACATTTCACACATTCAGATAAGTAAATTTCCTCGTCTCCCACCATTGCAAGGGGTCATTTGTGTGCGACAAATACGGTTCATTTAGTTTTTGCCTACTTCGATGGTAACTTTGAAATGGACAAGGGAGGCCAAACTGATAGTGTAGTAGTGTAGCACTAGACCTGTCAAAGTCTTTTGACAGAGTGAGCCACGAAATAGTGGTAAATAAGGTAAAAATTATTGGAGTGGATTAGAAAGTGATTTGCTGGGTGGAAGAATTTTTAAATGTTAGAAAACAGAAAGTTATGGTAGGAAATGCAGTATCAAAAGAAGTGGTAGTAAAAATGGGAGTGCCACAGGGTAGCGTATTGGGACCATTGCTATTCATTATTCTAATGACTAATTGTGTTGATTGTTTACTATCTGAAATTAGATTGTTTGCAGATGACATAATGCTATATAAAAGGTTCAAAATGGTAGAGGACTGTAAACAGTTGCAGGATGATCTGGATAGGATATCTAGCTG
This sequence comes from Vandiemenella viatica, assembly GCA_031002005.1. NCBI lineage: Eukaryota > Metazoa > Arthropoda > Insecta > Orthoptera > Morabidae > Vandiemenella > Vandiemenella viatica. The sequence goes on along the minus strand of JARYHS010011213.1, from coordinate 21,357 downwards.
GGCTGGTAAACATGGGATTAATATAAATGCAAAGAAGTGTCAGCTTATTATATACACAGATAATAAACTAAAGGTTGATTATGATTATAATGTGGGGGCAGAATTGCTTGCTGAAAACTTGAAATGTAAATATGTTGGCATTACATTTGATAACAAGCTTAACTGGGCAGGACACATTTGTGGGAAAAGGTTCAAAATTCTACAGTTGTTGGAGAGAGTGATGAGGGGATGTACGAGGGAAGTAAAGGAGTTAGGTTACAAAACTTTGGTCAGATCATTGCTCGAATATGGTAGTGTAGTATGGGAGCCACATTTTGAAAATCAAATACAGGAGTTGGGGAGGGTGCAAAGAAGGGCTGCTAGATTTGTTTCTGGAAATTACTGCAGAACGCAATCAGTAACAGATATGATAAAAGAGCTGGAATGAGGTTGATTGCAAGACAGGAGGAGGTTGAAGAGGGTCATGGGAGTGTACAAGGCGTATACTGGTGATGAGGCATGGAAAGATATTGGTGTAGGTATGAAAAATAGTGAAGGGAAGGGAAAAGATGACCATGACCACAAGCTGGCACTCGATTTCAGGCACCAGGGTGTGGGACAGCTCTCTTTTTTAGGTAAGGGTGTCAGGAATTGGAATAAGTTACCAAGGGAAATAATGAATAATTTGCCAAAAACATTGAAAGAATTTAAAGTAAAAATTTGTAGAGGGAAAATATAGGTGGGTGCAGGATAGGGGGAAGATGGGTGTTTGGGGAAATTGCCACAGGAGCGTGTGCTCCATTGCAATTAAAATTAAATTAAACTTCTGCTGTGGAGTCTCTCCCTGCTTGAAAATGGATAAGATCCGTGTCAAATTCTTCCGAAATCGAAGACGAAGTGCTATATTGCGATGCTGGCTGACGGTTCGGTGTTGCGCCTCGTTTTCAACTGCTTCTTTAACCCTCCTGATAAGCGATTTATATTTTTGCTCGTCTCCCAATACCAGATTTTTAAATTTTGGATCTAAAATTACTGCTTGTGAAATTAACTCAACTGATTCTCTGTTACTAAACGACGTGCTTGAACCATCTAGGAATGCAATGCCATAAGAGCAGTAAGATAATGTGTAAAGCTGGCGCAGAAATCAAAGAAAGTGAGTGTTAATGCGGGCACGCAGTATGACGACTTACACAAATACTACGACTGAAACATCTCGGATTCCGCGATAGAAACTGTTTGGTACTGCGTATTCTCAGAAGATTAAATCTAGAATGTCACTTTCTCTCATCCTAAGACATCTGGAAGGATTCAGCTGAAAGCACTAAACTTGGCGGCGATTATGCCTAGCTCCTTACTTTGGTAAAGCAAGTCTTTAAAAGGAGAGGGAAAATCTTCTACCCTAAAACTTTGTATAGACTAATGGCAGGACTGTATTAGACACGAGACTTCCTCGACCTCAATAACATGTCTACACAAGGCATCCCTAAATCACATTTTAAACTGAGAAACGCGCATCTCAGTGCCAAGAGAAGTATTAATGTTGGGCATGAAGTAAGGAAATTGGATATTGTATGTTCTGAGGAACCATACTAGGAAAAATTCAACACCTGCCGGTGACGTAGCAAATAATCGCAACTGTACCGAGATCAATGTCAGCTATCATAGCGTCCAATATACAGATGTAGCGATTAAGCTAGTGCAGTTTGGTGAACAAAACGCCACATTTGTGGGGAGTAGCAAACACTGGGGTAAGTTCGTTGTATTGAACACGTATTTTCAGTATCGAGGTGAAATCGAACTGTATCTGAATGAAATAAGGGAGTTATATAGGTTTCTCAGACCAATCAATGATTAAAACGGCTGATGTAAACGCAAAGTCTGCTCAGTGGCACCGTCGTCAAACAAAGGCTAGGGGTGAATTATTGATAAAAATTAATAATAAATCGCAGCTGGTGGTCAGGAACAAAGAGCCCAGAATACCTACAACACAACTGGCGCCTACACCAACATCGATGTAGCTATAACGAATAACGCTGCGTAGAATCTGTTGCATGACCGGTGGGTGACTACTAGTGATCACAGGTATTAAAAGACAGGACGGACTTCAGGAAGAGAATGAAAGTGGCTTCCATAGATTATGCATTATCAGTATATTTCGATGTAGAAAACATGGTGACGGAATTAACATGGCAAATTTAGGACGCAATGCGAACTCTGTTCCTCTTACGAATACTGGTGGTAGAACAGATAGATCTTAGTTCGCGGAACAGCAAGCACTTATAGCAAAAGTAGTATAAGCTAGAAAAGTATACGAAAGTAGCCGAGTAGCAGCAGACGAGAATGGAATATAAGGAAAAAATTCTAACTACTAATCAAAACAGATGACTTGCGTTTGTGAAAAAAATTCCATAAGAATTTCATTAAAACAAATAGCCGCCTGTGAAATACGACTACACCATCACGTAGTCCTCATTTAGAGGCGAAGACGGATCGAGGAATCAGCGGAAGAGTTGTCTAAAAATTGCCGCAAGACAGACCAGAGAAAGACACTGGCCAACAAGATGAGCTCTACTGCAAAATGTTGCAAGTTAATGACTTTAAGGACAGTGACATACAACTAGACAAGTTAGTAACAGCAATCAATTCTTCGAGCGTGGAAAAAACACCAGGACCAGATGGAATACTGGATGAGGTGTTCGAGAATTTGATTTTGAATGTAGCTCCAATTCTGTGCAGACTATTTAACGAATCACTTAGGCAGCGAATCAGGAAGCGTGTTGAAGTTACAAAATTCAAGAATGAAGACTATAAAGACCACATCATTTCGAAATCACACTACCCAATTGGCCTATTAAACTTGATGGGGGAAGATGCAGTAAAAGGTACTGTACCGAAAGCTGCGAGATTTTAGAATATCCCGATGAATGAATCGTATGGTTTTATGCCAAGAACTTTGAATGAGGAAGCTGTTGTACTAGTCTCAGAGACTACTGCAAGAGTAAAACAGTTACTATGATGTCTCAACACTGTCACAAGAGAAATAAAGAAAGATAGTCCCCCATAGATCTGTTAGTGGCACTGAGTTCTGGGACTTAGCATTATTGCAAGGAATGGAAAGACTTTTATGGACACTTCAATTGTTAGGAATGGTTGCCTTCGCAAATGATCTACCAGTTGAAGCGATGTCAAGATTTTAAACTGAACAGAGGGTGAGAAAGTCTTAAAAATGCTGTGATATAGATAATGCGAAAATACCCAGAATTTCAGTAAGTAGATACTTGTGCCTGTAGTTGGATAAAGCCTAATTTTTCTGGCACAGTTGTAGGTTATGGAAATAACTATGAAAAAGGTAACCACAAAAAGGACTTGTGGAAAGTGGCGATTAAGGAATGGCAAAAACGAGTGGAAAACTAGTAAAACAGTCATAGCTGAAACGATCATCGTGAAAAAAATTTAAAACTTTTTCCAGGGGAAAATTCAATTCATAACCGGCTATTGACCATACAAAAACTTCTTACATAAACATGGACTTTCACCAACCAGTAGGTGCGAGTGTGGACAGGAAAGCACACCAGAGTAGGTGGTGTGGGAATGTCGAACAATCGACGAGATGTGGATCTGACAGCAGCAACAGCTTCAAGGTGGATATTCGATATACTGCGTTTGGAGAGATTATGACACTTGCTAATGCCCCGTTTACACAGTGCGAGTTGACTGGAACGAGCGTACTGTCGTGCTGCACGCGCAGCACTGGATAGTCCACTCTCCTCGTGTAAACAGGTACAAGGCAGACAGTTGACTGAGGATAGTGGACTCGGTTCACGACCAGCTTTCGGCGTGCGAGTTCAACAATCAAGATGGCGACAACTAACAAGTCGCGTAAGCGGAGTGAAGCAGAGGCATTAAAATCTTTAGAACTTCATGGAAGAGTGGAAATTTCATGAAATTTTATGAATAAAAATTGTAAGAACAAGGATTTTAGAGACTCTGCTATCAAAAATTTGCTTCATAACGGTGTCATCTTTAATGTATCGGGAAAAATATTTCACAATAGTTCTTCAAATTGAGATACAGTTAGTCTTAAATGATGTAGCTAACTCTACATTTTCACTTGAAACTTTATATTTTTAAAAAAACCGCGCTGAGGCATTTAAAGCATTTCTTTTTAATATCCACCATTTTAACCATTTTCTACGTTTTATATTGTTATTCCTCATATCATTCAACATTATAATTAACAAATTAGCTACGATATTAATCCCTTCCTGTAATATGGAAATATTACTATCCACAATGTGACAATGTAGAAGTAGAGAACTGTACTGACAATGGACAGTGGACTGTCTTCAAATTCTATTCCACTTTCTTACCCGCACCACCGACGGTCCGGCCAAATGTCGTTCCAGTCAACTCGCATCGTGTAAACGCGGCCTAAATGAAAGTGCAGAAATAGCCTCACGAAAAGAAAAAAAATATCACGAACGAAAGGGAGGGAATCTACGAAGACATCTAGCATGATCGGCCTGGTTTTCCAAGAGGAATTTTCTTTCCGATTGACTGCTGCAGTCGCTCATGTTTTCTAGGAGGTTAACTTCCTGAAGCTCTGTGGTCTCGATTCCAGAAGACAGATTTATGTACTCATGATTTATGTGTATATGTTTCCTTATCTTAGCGACTTAAGCAGTCTACTACTTCTTCTTCTGGCGGGATCAAAGAGTTACTGAAGTCACGTCGACGTGACAAAGCTTATGATTTGGTATATGGTGTTCGAAAATTGATTGAAAAGTATAGCCGAAAATTTCAATGTAATCTATGGTAATGAATATGAAAGAACATAGGTGTTGATGGAACTTTTTCATCTTACACAAAACATATACAGTAGAGCATATATCCGGCCCTCCACCAGCTTCAATCTGGCACGCGACAGGTTCAGAAATTTCAGAAACAGAACATACCTTTCTGAAGAAAAATATCCACAGCTGAGAGTTTTCGCACGAAAAATAATTAGCACATTCGGAAGCACATACAAATGTGATCAACTTTTTTCAATCATGAAAATTAATAAAAATAAGCATTGTACTCGGTTTAGAGCATGGTTGGCCAACCCGCGGTCGCCTTGAAGATTTTTCCGCCCCGCGTGATTAATCACACTTTTTCAAATTATATTTAGTTTATAATTGCCAATGAAGTGAAAACCAATGTATTTAAAAAATACATTATTTGTGCATCCATATATTTCAAAATTAACTGTCGAAATTATTAGAAAAAAATTACTTTTATTTTAAAATAATATTTTTACGAATATATGACAGATATTGCCTGTTTTATTTATGAGTTTACAGTTATCAGTTCGCGGAATAATTATGTTATATTCTGCGAGCTCATAATGCGAGTGCATCTCGGAACATCTAATATAATATATATACAATATATAATTTTATAAGTGGCCAGCGGAGTTATAACGCATTTCCAAAGTGGCCTGAAGATCATTTGGGTTGCCCACCCCTGCAGTAGATCCGACCGTCAATTATCTTAACAAACTTTTTTTAAATTAATTGTGCACTATTTTACAGAAACGTCAACATTCTTTCTATTTACAGATATACAATATCTTTGCAGATGTTTTGTTCAGAAATTCCACTAATTAAAACTCACTGTGCCAGTCACACTGCCTGGTTCCCCGTTTTCTATTATTTTCAGATGTATGCATCCGATAATCAAGAAAAAGAAGTATTGACAGAGTTGCTGCAGATTAGAGATGTTCCGACTATGACTTTGGCCGACTAGCCGACTAGCAGATTAGTCGGTCAAACCGATCACGGTTTCAGGGGTATTCGGCAATTTCCGTGACGCTTCGTTTACAGCTGATTCGCGCGCAAGTCGCAACCGCAGCCTACGAGGGTGTCGGAACATATATTGTTTAGTTCGCATTGTTTCCTGATTTTTGCTTATACACGGGTCAGAGCGGTGTTTTTGTGTAAAAAATAAGAATAATAGTGTTGTTATTGTTCATTAAAGAGAAAGAGATTTAAAATTAATTTAATCATGCCAAAAAGAAAGTCTCGTGTATGGATTTTGTTGATCAATTGGACAATGATTCGCGTAAAGTGTAATCAGTACCAAATGATAATTTCTCGTGGTGAGCAGGGAAAAACAGCAAATACTATGAGTATGAACAATCATATCAAATACCGACATCCAACCCTGATACCTCAGTTAGGTTCTGTGATCAAATGTTCCGCCACAGACGATTCATCCCAGTCGAAAATCCAAGTAGATGAACTACCTTCAACAGTGCCTACTCCGTCAACATCAGTGTCGTCATAGGTTAGTTTATGTCAGAAAGGCCAGCAAAATATTGAAGAAAGTTTTGCTGTACAATGGTCACGTGAAGACTCAAGATTGAGAGACATCAATATTGCGATTGGTGAGATGATTGCACGTGACAACCAGCCGTTGTCAATTGTTGAAAATACTGGCTTTAGAAACTTGATGAAAAAAGTTAAACCAAAATATAGCATACCAGGCAGAAAGTATTTCACAGAAAACATCATTCCTCATCTTTACAAAGAAACTTAATCTGAAATACGAAGAGAAGTGTTGAGTGCAGCTGCAATTTCAGTCACTACCGACATATGGACAAACACAAATAACAAGGAAAGTTTTTTGAGTTTTACAGCTCACTGGCTTGACGATAGTTTCAAATATCATCACGCAGTATTGTAAATGATACATTTCCCCGAAACACATCTGCCAATAATATAAAAAATTGTTTAGAAGAAATTCCAACTTTGTGGAATATAGATACAACCAAAATTCACGCCGTTGTGCGAGACAACGGTAGAAATGTGACGAAAGGAATCGACGATTCAGTTTTTAAGGGAGTACCTTTTTTTTCATACATACTCTACAACTAGCAAACAATATTGCTTTGAGCTATGATACCATGACACAATTACTTGTAAAATCAAGACGAATTGTCACACACTTTAACCACTCTAATCAGGTTCACTCAAAACTTCGTGATCTGTACCAAGAGAAGTAGGAGAAGGCGGAAGCTAAAACACCCGCCAGGTGGCAGCACCGTCGTTGTGGTGGGGGGACCTCCCTCCCCTCCCCTCCCCGCCGCGCCGCGCCGCCACGAGGCGGCAGCACCGTGCAGCGGTAACCTGAATCTGAGTATTCTGTGGAGCTTAGTCGGACGCACACCCCCGCAGGCGACAACGGTTGTTGCTATTCCCAGCGCGCGCCACACATGACGCGTCGGCGAGCAACGGGTACCGTTATACGCTATTCCTGGAGTGCGTACTTTCCTAGCGCAGCGCTAATTCCGGGTGACGCGTTGGTTCCCGTTAGACACTGTACACGTCTTTCAAGAATATTTTCGTCTGAACATGCAGCATACGCTATTTCGAGCGTGATTTTCTGCCGTGGAATGTGCGCGTCATGTTATACACTGCTAGCTGGTACAAATGATAGACCCCTCAACAATCGTTATTACCAAACCAATAATTTTCTTCCTAGGACCTTCGAGGAGCATTTTTTCAGGTCTTATTGATATTTCGAATCATTATAATTCGTTAATTGTTTAGTTACCATAAAATTAACTTCTAAAACATATTGTTGCCTTCTGCAAACAGTTCAAATAACAAGTCCTGTTCGTTGTATATTATGTAAGGTCATTTATTTGTAGCTGCCATTTTTTTTTATATCCACTCCAAGTTGTCTTGTTACCTCAACACGCCTTTTGTGAAATGTCAGTTTTAAACGCTGTTCTCTTTTTTGTTTCTAGTATTTCATACTCGTAATAAAAATACTATACTAATCCATCATACTCAAGTAATATAAAAAATTGTTGGGTAGGGGATTCGTTAAATAAAAAACATAATTTCTTGATAAATGTTACAGATTTATTGAAATTTTAAATACATTTTATTGCAATATAATACATCATTCAATACTTATGATTCCATGTGTGTCATAGGTCTCTCTTGCAACCCACATTTTTCATAGTGGATCCCTACACACTGAAAAGTATCCAAAACGTCACCATAGGTGCAGACACTGGTTCTATTACGCCGAAGATAGCACCCATACTTAAACTGTCGTAAATTGTTAGGTCATTTGTATGTGAAAGTGCGTGTTTGAATATTTTATCCAATCAGGCCTCATCACCTAAAGTCTAATGCCAGATTATGACCATGGTTAACTTAGGCTCCATACACCACTCAGAATTATTCTACCAATATCCATTCTAACATCATTATACGCCATATACAGCTCTCCCAGCACTCTTCATATCTTCCAGTCATATCCAGCCCAGCTCCTTTATTATGTCACTTGTTGAATGTTTTCCACTAATAAATCTAGCTACGCTGCTTTCCACCCTACATTTGATGTACAAAAAATGTGGACTCCATACTACACCACTATAGCCTGACTGTGTGTTTGTACTTTGCTTCTCTGGCACACCCCCCTCAGCACCTTCTCCATTAAATGATTTTTACCCCGAAGTGCATATAGTGAAAAACGTAAGAAACAGCAGTAAACTGTAAACAAACATAGTGGAATGGTTGATGGTGGGTATAATTCTATAACCAAATATTTTAGACTCAAATCCACAGAGGAATCACGCACACACGCACATTTCCATGCCTACACACAACAGAACCAAGATAGAACTCACACAGAGGAAGAAGACATACACACACATTAGTGTAGGAAATGAACTGCGCATCCTACATCCAGACAAACGAGTTAAAGGAAGGTCTGACCATTTACGCATACATACCAGATAGAGACGTACACACAAAACAAACACACACACACACGTACATCCATACAGCGAGTTCGAATAAACAACAGCAAGCATCATGGAAACGATGAAGTGGGACAGAATTGTCGTTACCACTGATTAACTGGACAGACTCTCGTTACAAAAATCATCAGACAGACGAGTTAAAGCCAGGTATGACCATACATACGCTTACAAAGAGTGACACAGGTACACATGTCCATGTCTACAGCGAGTTCAGCACAACTACCTGCACCAATCATGGAAACGAAAAAGTGGTGAAGTACTCTCTTGCATCATGACTGACTGAAAAACAGAACTCTTTTCACATATCATCGGCCTGACGAGAGAGAGGGTGTGCAAAAGATGTTTTCGCTACACACCTCAGTGTTTATCCCATTAATAGTGTTAATCAGACACAATTGATTACATGTACCATCAACAATCAGGTCACCACCACGTCTCCTCCACTCCACAACCCTTTCAGCCATTCATTAACAGTGCCCGCCCAGGTACCATGAGTTGCAATAGACACTTGACTATCAGCAGATACCAGAACCCCTCATATTCATACTAGACCCCACCCACAAATCCATACGTCTCCACACACAAGTACAAAGATACTTACGTTGAGGTACAGCACATCATACATCCCACAGATGATTTAAGGTAATGTTCACCATATTCACACATACAGACACAGAGATAGACGCGCACACACGTACATTTCCATACTACAGTGATATCGACACAACAACCATCCCAATTATGGCAACGAAAAAGTGGTGTAGAACCCCAATGGCTCATGACTAACCAAAAAATCATCAGTAACATGTGTGCAAGGTACCAAACTCTTCACATCAACATCGTCTCATTTATCTCACACTACAGACCTCTCTACATCCAGTATCATGTGTCCTAGGTACAAAACTGTTCACATCAGCACCACCACGATTATCCCACACCTAAGCCTTTTCGGACATACAGTAACATATGTCCAGGTACCATGAGTAGCAGTAGACACTTGGTCATCAGACAGATGTCATAATTCCCATATTCATACTAGTCTCACCAAGATTCCATACGTCACCACACATAAGCACACACAAACATAAGTGCAGGATCATCACATCATATATCCAGACAAACGAGTTGAAGGAAGGTATCACTATATTTACACATGCATACACAGAAAGAAGCACACACACGTGCATTTCTATGCCTACAGCGATCTCGACACAACAACTAGACCAATCATGACAACGAAAAAGTTGAGCTGACCCCACATGACTGGCCAAAAATCTCAGACAGACGTGTTAGAGTGTGTGCAACGGATGACATTTGTCACCATCCATCCCAGTACTTATGCCATATGGGTTATTCATCACACCCAACTGATTACGTCCACCATCAACACTGATGGCCACTGATGGTAAATCTCGATATGGAGTAGACTCCTATCACATATATTAGACACACAACCACATAGAAACACAAACACACACACACACACACACACACACACACACACACATACACACACACACATGCCATGCACACACAATTCCATACATCACTACACACATACAGGTAACTCGAGGAAAGGGACTGAACACCCTACGTTCAGACTGAATAGGTGCGGCATGTGTGAAGTATGATATGTCTTTGTCACACACATCAGTGATCATCACACCCAACTGATTACGTCCACCATCACACTGATGGTCACTGATGGTGAATCTCGATATGGAGTAGACTCCTATCACCATAATTAGACACACAACCATATAGGAACATGCACACACACACATATGTCCATGCATACACCACAATTCTATACGTTACCACAAACATACAAGTAACTGGAGGAAAGGAACTCCACACTTCACGTCCAGACTGAGAGTTACAGGATGGTCAGAGGACAGCATGTCTTTACAATACACCTCAATGCTCACCACACTCACCTGATTTCATGTGCCATCATTATAGATGGCTACTTGAACTAAACTCTTGTACACTGTTTGGTCAAAGTCATTTGTTAAAAGCAGCTTCTGAAAGACTAATTTGGGTCAACCTGCCCAGGCGGGCGTGGCGAGACAGGGACCCTCCTCACAGCGGGCGCGTATATCGTGTTTGTAGGTCGGTATACCGGTGCTCATAACCGCTTTCGCCCGCTTCGAAATTCCGGTCCTCGGTGCGGTCCTAAAAATGCGGTTACCGGTATTAGGCCCCAGTCGGAAAAATGCGGTTATTCGTCGAAGACCGCGATTAGGTCCGGCATATTGCGGTATTTCTGTCCGTGAGGGGGGCCCTGTCTCGCCACGCCCGCCTGGGCAGGTTGACCCAAATTAGTCTTTCAGAAGCTGCTATTTAACAAATGACTTTGACCAAACAGTGTACAAGAGTTTAGTTCCAGTAGCCATCTATAATGATGGGCACATGAAATCAGGTGAGTGTGGTGAGCATTGAGGTGTATTGTAAAGGCATGCTGTCCTCTGACCATCCTGTAACATCTCAGTCTTGGACGTGAAGTGTGGACGTTCCTTTCCTCCAGTTACTTGTAGGTTTGTGGTTAACATATAGAATTGTGGTGTATGCATGGACATATGTGTGTGTGTGTGTGTGTGCATGTTCCTATATGGTTGTGGGTCTAATTATGGTGATAGGAGTCTACTCCATATCGAGATATCACCATCAGTGACCATCAGTTGTTGATGGTGGACGTAATCAGTTTGGGTGTGATGAGCACTGATGTGTGTGACAAAGACATATCATACTTCAGACATGCCGCACCTATTCAGTCTGAAACGTAAAGGGTGTTCAGTCCCTTTCCTCGAGTTACCTGTATGTGTGTAGTGATGTATGGAATTGTGTGTATGCATGGGCATGTGTGTGTGTGTATTGTGTGTGTGTGTGTGTGTGTGTGTGTGTGTGTGTGTGTTTGTCTTTCTATGTGGTTGTGTGTCTAACTATGGTGATAGGAGTCTACTCCATATCGAGATTTAACCATCAGTGACCATCAGTGTTGATGGTGGACGTAATCAGTTGGGTGTGATGAATAACCCATATGGCATAAGTACTGGATGGATGGTGACAAAATGTCATCCGTTTGCACACACTCTAACACGTCTGTCTGAGGATTTTTGGCCAGTCATGTGGGGGGTCAGCTCAACTTTTTCGTTGTCATGATTGGTCTAGTTGTTGTGTCCGAGATTGCTGTAGGCGTAGAAATTCACGTGTGTGTGCTTCTTTCTGAGTATGCATGTGTAAATATAGTGATACCTTCCCTCAACTCGTTGTCTGGATATATAATGTGATGATCCTACACTTATGTTTGTGTGCTTATGTGTGGTGACGTATGGAAATCTTGGCGAGACTTAATATGAATATGTGAATTATGAGATCTGTCTGATGACCAAGTGTCTACTGCTACTCATGGTAACTGAGACATAAGTTACTGTATGTCCGAAAAGGCTTAGGTGTGGGATAAACGTGGTGGTGCTGATGTGAACAGTTTTGTACCTAGGACACATGATACTGGATGTTAGAGAGGTCTGTAGTGTGAGATAAATGAGACGATGTTGATGTGAAGAGTTTGGTACCTTGCACACATGTTACTGATGATTTTTTGGTTAGTCCATGAGCCATTGGGGTTCTACACCACTTTTTCGTTGCCATAATTGGGATGGTTGTTGTGTCGATATCACTGTAGGTATGGAAATGTACGTGTGTGTCCGTTTATCTCTGCGTCTGTATGTGTGAATATGGTGATACATTACTTAAACTCATCTGTGAGGATGTATGATTTGCTGTACCTCAACTTAAGTATCTTGTACTTGTGTGTGGAGACGTATGGATTTGTGGGTGAGGCCTAGTATGAATATGAGGGGTTTCGGTATTTGATGATAGTCAAGTATCTATTGCAACTCATGGTACCTGGGGGGGCCACTGTTAATGAATGGCTGAAAGGGTTGTGGTGTGGAGGAGACGTGGTGGTGATCTGTTTGTTGATGGTACATGTAATCAATTGTGATTAACACTATTAATGGTATAAACACTGAGGTGTGTGGCGAATCATGACATCTTTTGCACACCCTGTCTCTCGTCAGGCCGATGATGTGTGAGAAGAGTTCTGTTTTTCAGTCAGTCATGGGGGGGGGGGGGCAAGAGAGTACTGCACCACTTTCTCGTTTCCATGATTGGTGGCGGTAGTTGTGCTGTACTCGCTGTAGACATGGACATGTGTATCTGCGTCTCTCTTTGTGCATGTAAACGTATGTTTGGTGATACCTGACTTTAACTTGTCTGTCTGATAATTTTTGTAACGAGAGTTCTGTCCAGTTAATCAGCGGGAACGACAATTCTGTCCCACTTCATCGTTCCCATGATGCTTGCTGTTGTTTATTTCGAACTTGCTGTATGCATGTACGTGTGAGTGTGTGTTTTGTGTGTGTGTACGTCTCTCTCTGGGTATGTATATGTAAATATGGTCAGACTTTCCTTTAACTCATTTGTCTGGATGTAGGATGTGCAGTTTATTTCCTCCACTAATGTGTGTATATGTCTTCTTCCTCTGTGTGAGTTCTATCTTGGTGCTGTGGTGTGTAGGTATGGAAATGTGCGTATGTGCGTGATTCCTCTGTGGATTTGAGTCTAAAATATTTGGTTATATAATTATACACACCATCAATGTGTGTTTCTAACCATTGTTTCAGGGCTTAGGCACTATCCCATTCCACTGTGTTGTTTACAGTCTACTGCTGTTTCTTACGTTTTTCACTATATGCACTTCGGGGTAAAAATCATTTAATGGAGAAGGTGCTGAGGGGGGGGGGGGTGTGCCAGAGAAGCAAAGTACTTGGGTACAAACACACAGTCAGGCCATACTGGTGAAGTATGGAGTCCACATTTTTTGTACATCAAATATAGGGTGCAAAGCAGGGTAGCTAGATTTATTAGTGGAAAACATTAAACAAGTGACATAATAAAGGAGCTGGGCTGGATGTGACTGGAAGATATGAAGAGTGCTGGGAGAGCTGTATATGGCGTATAATGATGTTAGAATGGATATTGGTAGAATAATTCTGAGTGGTGTATGGAGCCTAAGTTAACCATGACCATAATCTGGCATCAGACTTTAGGTGATGAGGCCTGAGTGGATAAAATATCCAAACACGCACTTTCACATACAAATGACCTAACAATTTACGACAGTTTAAGCATGGGCGCTATCTCCGGCGTAATGGAACCAGTGTCTGCACCTATGGTGAAGTTTTGGATACTTTTCAGTGTGTAGGGATCTACTATGAAAAACGTGGGTTATGATGTCTGTTTGATGACCGTGAAACTATGAGTTAGCTAAGAGCATTATGGTAACTTTATCGTGTGTGACGTGTTTTTTCCATACCTTTGTATGTGAATGAATTTTTAACATTAGGTGTTTGTGGCGGCTATCTTATCTTCCCAGTCTACCGTGTATTATTACTGGCACAGTGCTGTCGTTATACAGACAAATTTCAACGACCGTCCAAAATTCTAGTATTTCCAGCATATCAGGCTTTTTTCGGGCTCGTCGATGTCACTGTCATTAGAGGTGAGAAAGGATGAATGGCAAGGAACGGTAAGGAATTCGGCCATGGACTTTTGAAGGTCTCTTTCCCTGCATTCGTCTGGAGTGATTTCAGGAATCCAAGCACTCTTCCATTTCACTGTTCTGTTTTACAGTTTGCTGCCGTTAGTTTTGGGGTACGAACTATTTTTCTCAGGTTGTTCACTATATGTCCTTCGGGGCAAAAATCGTGATGGGTGGATGTACCAGAGAAGGAAGAACTTGTGTTACAAACCGACAGTCAGATCATTACTTGTATTTAGTGGTGTAATGTGGGGTCCACAGTTTCCGGACTTGAAATGCAGTGTGCACGGGAAGACAGCTAGAGTGTAAATATGGTGATACCTTTCTTTCTCTCGTCTGTCCGCATGTAGTGTGTGTAGTTCATTTCCACCACTAATGTGTGTTTTGTGACGTATACAGCTGTGAGTGAGCATCCAAAATACGGTATTGCATCCTGCGTTAAGAAATGCTCTTGAATCTACTCATGCGTTTGTGGTACTAGGGACGCATGTTACTGGATGGTTTGTGGTTATGTGGGTGACATATGATGCTGATGTGTACAGTTTCGAACTTGTGCACATGCTACTAGATAGCATAGTTGTCTGAGGTGAGTGAGAGGCGATGCTAATGTGAACAGTTTAGTACCTGGGGGTAGCTGTTACTGATGTCTTTTTCTGGTTCCAGGGTTAAAATGGAGTCCACAGTTTTTGGGACTTGAAATGCGGTTTACGAGGGAAGGCAGCTAGAGTGTAAATATGTTGATACCTTTCTTTCACTCGCCAGTCCGAGTGTAGTGTGTGTAGTTCATTTCCACCACTAATGTGTGTTGTGTGACGTATGCGGCTGTGAGTGAGCATCTAAAATACGACAATGCAGCCTGTGTTAAGAAAGGCTCTTGAATCTACTCATGCCTTTATGGTTCTAGTGGTCACATGTTACTGAATGGCTTGTGGCTATGTGGGTGATGATGTTGTGAACAGTTTCGTACTTGTGCACATGCTACTAGATGGCAAAGTTGGCTGAGTTGAGTGAGAGGCGAGGCGATACTAATGTGATCAGTTTGGTACCTGGGGGTAGCTGTTACCGATGGCTTTTTCTGGTTCCATGGATAAAGTGGAGTCCACAGTTTATGGAATTGAAATGCTGTTTGCGAGGGAAGGTTGCTAGTGTGTAAATATGGTGATTCACTCGTCTGTCTGCGTGTAGTGCGTGTATTTCATTTCCACCACTAATGTGTGTGTGTGTGCGTGCGTCTTTCTGTGTATGTGTCTCTCTGCGTATTTATGCGTAAATATGGTCAGATCTTCCTTTAACTCGTTTGTCTGGATGTAGGATGTGCGGTTCATCTCCTCCACCTTATGTGTGTGTGTTTTGTGACGTATGCAGCTGTGAGTGAGCATCCACAGTACGACATTGCAGCCTGTGTTAAGAAATGCTCTTGAATCTACTCATGCACATGTGTGTGAGAGGCGAGGCGATACTAATGTGAACAGTGTGGTACCTGGTAGCTGTTACTGATGGATTTTTTCTGGTTCCAGGGATAATGATACTATAGAAAAAGTGTGTATATATCCTCATCAAGTATTCTCACTGTTTGCTGTATATTATTTACAATTACCACTCGTGTTTCACCTACAGTGCCCATAGCTACATCCATTTGCCTTATACCTACCCAAATCCTTCCTAAAACTCATCCTTTCATGAGTGCTGGTGTGTTTTTTATGTATAGAGCAATATGTTGAGCTCAGAGACAAGAGACGATT
Organism: Vandiemenella viatica; assembly: GCA_031002005.1. Lineage (NCBI taxonomy): Eukaryota > Metazoa > Arthropoda > Insecta > Orthoptera > Morabidae > Vandiemenella > Vandiemenella viatica. Next base: position 5,210 of record JARYHS010011213.1, on the reverse strand, counting down.
GTGATATTAAAATTGTTCAATCGACTGGCTGACTGTTTGCTCTCCTCCCCTCAATGCAGTATGAATGCTCGTTTAGGTCACGTTAGGCCTTCGTCTGTTTTGAATCTTTGCTTTTGAAAGTGTACACAACCATAGAGTTGTTATCCTTAGAAGAGACCTACAGTTTAACGTGGAATCCGAGCCACAGAAGCATTCTGTACCAGAGGTGAAGGTGGGTTAAGGGCTTATGAAAATCACCGCCCAGACAGGGATTCGAACCGAAGACCTTTCTATCTCCGGTCAGACGCCTTAACCATTGAGCCACTATCGAGATTTGATGTTTATACGAATTCTTTCTTCCCTCGTGACATTCGAGTTTGAGATACACCCGTAAGTTGCATGTCTATGTTATTCACAGCAATGTGTGACAGAGAGTATGTGTCACCCACATAAATACATTTCTCATCTCATAAAAATTAGCAACGTTTAAAAGGTATACATGCTTTGGCATGGAATTTCATAACGTGTAAGGCAATAAATGGATATTAAGTGAAGACTCAGGTAAAAAAAGGGGGCAGGATGTGAATGCAAGAGAGGCCTATGACACACATGGAATCATAAGTATTGAATGATGTATTATATTGCAATAAAATGTATTTTAAAATTTCAATAAATCTGTAACATTTATCAAGAAATTATGTTTTTTATTTAACGAATCCCCTACCCAACAATTTTTTTATATTCCTTGAGTATGATGGATTAGTATAGTATTTTTATTACGAGTATGAAATACTAGAAATAAAAAGAGAACAGCGTTTTAAAACTGACATATCACAATTTAAAGGCGTGTTGGAGTGGGTATAAAAAATGGCAGCTGCAAATAAATGACCTTACATAATGTGCAACGAACAGGACTTGTTATTTGAACCAATAATACTGTTTGCAGAAGGCAACAATATGTTTTAGAAGTTAATTTTATGGTAACTAAACAATTAACGAATTATAATGATTCGAAATATCAATAAGACCTGAAAAAATGCTCCTCGAAGGTCCTAGGAAGAAAATTATAGTTTTGTTGAGGGATCTATCATTTGTACCAGCTAGCAGTGTATAACATGACGCGCACATTCCACGGCAGAAAATCACGCTCGAAATAGCGAATGCTGCATGTTCAGACGAAAATATTCTTGAAAGACGTATACATTGTCTAACGGGAACCAACGCGTCACCCACGTCGAGTTACAGTACACCAGGAAATAGCGCTGCGCTAGGAAACTACGCACTCCAGGAACAGTGTATAACGGCACCCATTGCTCGCCGACGCATCATCTGCGATGCGCGCCGGGAATAGCAACAACCGTTGTCGCCTGCGGGGTTGTGCGCCCGACTAAGCTCCACAGAATACTCAGATAGATTCAGGTTACCGATGCACGGTGCTGCCGCCTGGTGCCGGCGCGGCGGGGAGAGGAGGGTCCCCACCCCACCTCTATGACGTCATGGGGAAAACCACGCTAGCTTCCCCTTGAGAACACTACTGTTCATCCTTAAAATTATCAATTAAAAGGTGATGGTTGAACGTTTTCCTTTAAGCGGAAACGTTACTGTTTTAAAAAATTCGTATGTTAGAAATAACAGACCATAATATATATTTGCGAAACATTAATTACATTTACCTTCCGAATATTGGTTCCTCTATTGAAAGGAAGTTCAGCACAATGGCAAGCACCATTAAAATCATAGTAAGAACAATTATACGATTTTGAATTATTATTTATCTTATATCCATCATTCTTACTTACATAAATACTAAAAATATATTATCATTTACAATTAAGTGTATTATAAACCTCTGTTTGCTTCTTAAAATTCCTTAATTTTATAGTGGTAGAAAAACAATCTACCTACATCTCATGCTTGATAATGTTACCTACTGGCACTCATTATCAATTGCGTCAGAGATAGAGAAAACACGTGGTCCACTTGAAACCACGAAAACGTGCTACAGACTTTTCAAGTGGGTAAGATAAGAAGATTAGAAATTTGTATAAAATCGAGCCAAAAATTTGAATCATTACTCTTATTGGAATTACTGCTCAGAGGAATCTTCGAGGTAAGGGATTACAAAATATTTCCTGCAGCTGCCAGTAATTTGTATATATCACTTGATTAATTACTATGGGTTTACTAAATAAATATACAGGTTTAAATCAGTTGTTTGCTATTCTTCATCTCTACATATCTCTGACAACCCACGTCTACAATTATCTGCTTCACATATTCTAATCTCTGTCTTCCTGTACAGTTCTTACCGTCGACCGTACCCTCCACAAGCAAATTAACCAGTCCAGCATGACTCAAAATATGACCTACCAGCCTGTATCTTCTTTCTATAAGCTTCTTCCACAAACTTCTTTCCTCACCCATCATTTCCAAAACTCTTTCATTTATTACTTTGTCTGTCCACTTAATTTTCAGCATTCTTCTGTAGCACCGCATTTCAAAAGCTTCAATTTTCATTCTTTCCGGTATTCCTAAAGTCCAAGTTTCGCTACTTTAAAGTGTTGTGCTCGACACATAGAGTTTTAAAAAGTTTTTTCTAATTCCTAGATCAATATTCGAAACTAAAAGATTTCTCTTTTTCATGAAGGCTCTTTTTCCTAGTGCTATTCTGGTTTCAACATCATTCCTGCTTTGGCCATCGGTTGTAATTTTACTTCCCAAGTCACAGAATTCACTTACTTTTCCTATTGCATCCAATCCTATTTTTATACTTAATCTACTAGTATTGGTAACATTTCTGCTACATTTCATCACTTTTGTCTTGCTTTGATTTATATTCAGACCAAAATCTTTATTCAGTATTTTGTTCATGTCATTCAGTAACTTCTCAATATCCTCAGCCCTCTCTGCTAACAAGACAATGTCACCATCAAAACGTAGCATACTGATTTTTTCTCGCTGAAAACTTATGCCACATGGAAATTTTTCTTTGACTTTCTTCATTGCTTCTTCTACATGCAAGTTGATTATTAACGGGGATAGACTACAACCTTGTCTCACACCCTTTTTAACTGATGCATGTCTTCTTATATAGTTTATAGAGTATTCTTCTATCTCAATACTTTATATCTGACTTCTTTAAAATTTTGAACATCTTGTCCCACCTAACATTATCAAAAGCTTTTTCTAAATCAACAAATGCCATAAAAGTATCTTTGTTTTTCTTGATCCGCCCTTCAATTATTAATCTTAAAGACAGAATTGCTTCCCTTGTAACGCGATTTTTCCTAAACCCAAATTGATCTTCACCTACTATCTCTTCTACTACCCTTTCCATCCTTCTGTATATTATTCTGGTCAGTAATATTGAAACATGTGTTGTTAGACAAATAGTGCGATAATTCTCACATTTGTCGGCATTTGCTTTCTTTGGAAGTGTGAAGATGATATTTTTATTAAAATCAGTTTGAATTTCTCCTGTTTCATAACTTTTTGATATCAGCTTGAATAATGTTTCGATTCCTTCTTCTCCTAGGGATTTAAGAAGTTCTGTAGGGATCTCATCAATTCCAACTGCCTTATTTGCTTTCAAGTCATTCAGAGCTTTATTAAATTCTGTCCTGAAAACAGGATCTCCTAAGTATTCAATGTTGACAGTGCTTTCCTTTTCTATTACGCTATTTTTCAAGTCGTTCCCATCATGCGCCTAAGATTCCATTATACAATGGTTTTTTATCTTTTATTTTTAAGACTAAATTTACTAGCTAATATATAATAAAAAATATTAATCTGACTGTTGAACAATATACCATTGTTTCTTGTTACAGCAATAATGATGAAAAAGAAAAATCTTTTATCAGTTTTTTGCCAATGTGTAGTAGATTATTTAATTATAGAAAGATAAAAAAAAACTATATAAGAGGTACTAATAATTTTATATATATATATTGCAGATGAAGTTTCTGATCGTCCTTGTTGCTGCTCTTGGCATTGCTTCAGGTAACTTGAAGTTCAAATTAATAGAAACCTACTATGAATCAGGATTTAAAATCACTGTAGAACAATATTTTCTACTTGGTTTTCACAGCGAAATCGCTGCCAGCGAGTCGCCTTTCGCCCGACACGCGCGACCTGAAGGACGACTTCGACGACTTCTGGGCGCTGATCCCCGTCGACGAGGTGATGGACATCGTGCTGGACCACCTGGCCAACGACGCAGAGGTGCAGGAGGCGGTCGTGTACGTCCAGTCGGACGACTTCAAGAGCATCGTGCTGGCCATCGACGCACTGCCCGAGTACATCGACTTCCTCGACTACCTGCAGGAGTCCGGCCTCGACGCCTACTACTACGTCAACCTGCTGCACACCTGGCTCGGACTGCCCACCCTGACGCCGCCCTCCACCAGGCACGCCAGGAGCATCAGGTCCATGGTCGACGAGATCATCGCCATCCTGCCTCTCGACGAGCTCAGAGCGCTCTTCGACGAGAAGCTCGAAACCAGCGAGGACTTCAGGGCGTTCTACGACAGGATCCGCTCCCCAGAGTTCCAGGTCAGTCGACACGCGACACTCACACTGCAGCCGCCCAGTCACGAGTCACGAGTCGACAGCTTCCTAACAACCGTTGTGTTTCCTTTACAGTCCATCATCGACACTCTCAACTCGCTGCCCGAGTACCAAGAGCTGCTGCAGGAGCTGAGGGACCACGGCATCGACGTCGACGCCTTCATCGACTTCATTCGGGCTCTCTTCGGGCTGACCAAGTGATGGAAGCGGCTTCTCTTCTTTCAACGATCTGATATTTTCGCTTAATTGGAATAAAAGATTTGAAAGTAATGATCATAATAAAACATCTCCTGCATTAAAATTTATTTTGAATTTATTCTCAAACTCTCAGCACCTTCACTTACTATCATTTTACTTTTAATTATCTTTCTTGTGGAAAGCTATACCAGTGAGGTCGTCAAACATTTCGTAATATCTCAGATCATTTATTGAAGGTTTTTCCTACATTGGTTTATAAACAATTGTTGGTGCTAGAACTTTTATGCTGTGATTAATTTTTGTATTAGGCAGATCAAGTTTTTTATTTATACAACACTGAAGTTAGTTGGTTGTCACTAATAGTAATTAGATTTCTCGAACATTTCCATGAACAGTAGCCATCCTAAAGTGCTCTATTTCCCTTAGAAACAGGTGCTAATGGCAGTGCTAGTAATTAAATCATAGCA
>JARYHS010011212.1:0-22575 GCA_031002005.1 Vandiemenella viatica | reverse complement strand
AAATAATACATCATCAACTCTCCAGCTCGGGTGACATACTGTATTCTACGCTCTAAAGCTTGCGGCCGTGGCTGCTACACAGCTCCTAACATTTTCATGTAACCTCACATTGTGCATGGCTTCCTAAGATCGATTTTATTTTATCACATTTCTCAACATCATTTACGCAGGAACCGGAAGAAAATTAAACCACTTCCTTTAATGTTTCTGATATTCTCAGGCTACGAACAGGAGTAGGTAAATTTTTGTACTGTAATTACTAAGAACAGGTGTTTCAATGACAGAAGAAAACAAAATATTGTTAATTTTTGTTAAAAATCAGGAATTACTATCAATCGGCCTTCGAAACGTAAGAAAATGGCCCATAAGGAAAGCAACGCAACAGTTTATCCATATTTAGTCACTAAAGCATATTTCCTTTCTCTTCTCAAAGCGTATTTGTCTATCTTAACTGATAAAAAATAGCGGACAAATGAGTACTTCCTTCTGTTACTTCATTATTCATTGATCATAAAAACCTTATTTCCACTTCATATCCTTAGTTATCGATTCTGTGACCCATAACTCTGCGTGTAGTTTTCGTCTACAAGAATTTTCCGAATATAATAAATATAAAACCATAAATGTAGATATTCAGTTTAGTTTTAAAAATTGGGACAGGATTATTTTATAAAACTTATTCGAATAAAAAATTGGACTTTACATAAAATTAAAAAAATCTATTACTTCAAGTGCACATAAACCGGAAACAAACCATTTATATACTTATTATCATTTACCCGCACGTGGATCTAGGTGTATATAAAACCTTTACCTTTTTTTAACTAAAATGTTAAAAGAAGCGTGGAGTACTAGATACATGTTGTCTTAAATTTTTTGTCGGTAGCTACACATAAGGGTAGAATCATTATGAACAGTAAGGACAAAGCACACGTTTTTACATTAAAGTTAATTTGTTGATCAGTGAATTTATATTTTAATCTTATTCAAATAATTAAGCTACACTGAATTTTGGGACATTCTGTCGCTGTTGAACAAAATCTTTATATTTAGAGATTGTTGTTAAATTTTCTTCTGTTTTGAGACCATCCAATAACTTTACGGGAATGATAGCTACTTAAGACTGTCGTGCAGTAAAGAGATTAATTGATCGAAATCGCAGCAGAAGACTTTGAATTTCATGATTCGATTGCATGGAGAGCTGCTTCTGAAGAACGTGCTTAGACTGACGCCTGTATAGAACACAGGCGACAACTTATTGATAGGGATATTTTATTTATTTTTTACTGTAAAAGTAACGCGAATACCAGAATTTAGCTATGAAATTATTATACTGTAATGGGTTCTCAATATGCGCGCAAAGTCTCAAATAGTTCCGACTACTGGAAGTGAGTTAAAATTAAATTGATAGATTCCATTCCTTTCAGTACAGCTCAAGCTAATAAAAGCGTGTTAAACAAAAAGCACATTTTGTAGAGAGAAAAAACTTCAAGAATTGTAGCATACCGATGGTCTCTCTTAAAAAAGAAATAAGAGTGTACGTTTTTTTTCTTAATTTCACATGGATCAAATATTATTACTAAAAATAAATCAGCATATAAACTCCAACTGTGCTTTCTGGTGTGGCGCAATTCAAATTGTTTCCTCAGAGCATATGAATTAAATCCGAAGATAATGAAATTAAAAATGAGTACCAACCATGTTGGGAAAACTGTAAATACTGATCTAGCATTTGGCAAGGCATAGTGTAACAGCCCTAATACCTGAATTTTGAATAGCATTGTACTGTATGAAATATTTGTAGTGAGCTAAAGTTTGCTTGTAAATGATTTGGTATGTTTATTTTGTAATTTCTTGTAAATAAGTGTATATAGACTTAGTTTTAGGTAAGAAAATTATTTAAAGACCATTTAATATGTTTAAGAACCGAATGATGCAAGAGAATTTATTAAAAGTTTGTAATTACTTGTATTAATGTATGTTACGATGTCTACAGGACAATTTTCCACCATTTGAAAGGATTTCTGTAAATAATTTTGTATTTAAGTATCTATAATTACCATTCCTAATCATTTTGTAATGTTATTAATTAATTTTGTATCAATTCCGATTGTTTTTAATATGTTTGATTGTTTGAGTGATTGTTAATGATCGAGAAATATCGGGCGGATGCCTTTGAAGAATTCTTGTAATTTCGATAGACTCTATATAAACAGATCGCCTGGACAGAGAAGTCAGTTTGCATTAGTATTAATTCAGTGTTACAGAGACATTCATGCAAGTTTTCATTCAATAAGTCAGTATTGCATCTTTGGATTGTAACAACTATGCTTGTGAATGTCGCAGACTTGTTTTGATTGAAAATAAACGAGCATCAACATACATTGTTTTTTTGGTGGACTTTATTAATTAATTAAAGCAGTTATTAAACCACCAAAGAACCTTAACATGGCGACCGTTGACATGACGAGAAGTTCTTAAACATCTGTGGGATGTTTATCTTCTAAAAAGAATCTGCAGAAAATTGCGACGGATTATCGGCGATAAGCGAACATAACCTGCGAGGAAATTTCGACAGGCTACGACACGGATTTGAAGCCAAGCGGACCTTCTTCGGCCTAAGGCGGAGAATTTTAATCGGGAATCGGCTGTAATCTTCCGACGACGAGTGGATTTTCTTCGGGCTCAAAATCGTCTTCCTACAGTGAATTGTGAAAAGTGTGGTTAAGTGTTTGAAGTCAGTGTGGTGCTTAATGATCAATTAAGTGCTTCTAAGTGAAATTTAATGTGATACAAAAGTGAGGAATAACTGTAAGTACGGCATTGAATATTCAAGTGATTTATTTTGCATGTTAATGTGTGGCAGATTGGAAAGATTTTAATTTTCCTTAATTTTGTTTTTTATGTTGATTTTGATAATTACTAAACATGGCTGATAATCAGAACCTGCAAGCAATTCTAGAGTCTTTTGTAGCCAGATTCGATAGCAAATTTTCTGAAATTAAGTCTCAGTTTTCCGAAATTGATGGCAAATTTGATAATAAATTTTCCAAATTGGATAACAAATTTTCTGAATTTAGGAGTGAGTTAAAAAGTGATAATGATAGCAAATTTTCTGAATTTAAAAATGAGTTAAATCTTGATGGTAAATTTTCTGAGATCAATTCTCAATTTTTTGAATTTAGAAGTGAGTTAAGGAATGATAATGACAGAAAATTTGCTGAAATCAATGACAAGTTTTCTCAACTACAACAAAGCAATGATAAAACATTCTCTGATTTGACTAAATGTTTTGATGTTAAAATCACAGAGCAATTTCAGGGTTTTAGCTCTCAATTCAAAGAAGATATTAACAATTTAGATTCTAAATTGGGGAAGGTAGTAACAGAATGTCAGGAGAAATTTGAGAAAGTTACAAAATTTTGTGAACAGAATAAGGCTGAATGTGAAAATTTGATTTATAAAGAGGTGAAGGAAGTCAGTGAAAATTGTGATAAGATGAAGGAGGAATATGTTGCTTTGTTCCAAGCTAATGATGTTAAGGTTAATGAGTTGAGACAAGAGGTGGGATTAAATATTAATACATTGGTGCAGCAACAGGAACAGTTAGCGCATGGATTAGAAAGAAATGTAAATCAGTTGGAAAAAAGGGTTACTGGGCTACAGGTTCAGTTAAGTCAGATTCCCTTAGCAGGTAGTCCAGTTATCAGTGCTGATATTAAGGAAGAATTTGAATTTTATGATGATAGTGGGAGGCTTCACCCTATTGAATTTATAGATAATTTTGAAAGATCAGATTATTTTAATTTATTACCCGATAGTAAGAAAATTGCACTTGTGGGTAAACATCTAAAATCTTATGCTAGGGCATGGGGTGATAGACAAGCTAGGGAAGTGACTGACTACAAGCTGTTTAAAGAAAACTTTTTGAAACATTTTTGGTCGACAAGCAGGCAAATTCAAGAAAAGAGGGAGTTGATGACTGGTAGGCCGTATAAACCTGGTAGGGAAACTCAACATGATTTTTTTCATAAATGTTGGATCCGTTGTAAGTACCTAGACCATCCTTATGGAGAGGAGGAATTTATTGATTTGATAGGAGCTAGGCTACCTCAGCAAACAAGAAATTTAATTGCCACTTTGGATGTAGTAAATGTGGATAGAGTTTCTGAATTGTTGAGACGCTTGGATGCCCAGGAGTCATTCAATGAACAACATTACCACCATCAACACCATAGGAGGGGCAGCAGGAGTCCCCCTAGAAGGGGTAATGGGTCAAGGGATGGTAGATCCAGGGGACGGGATCGTAATAATTATGCAAGAAGGAATGATAATGGGGGAGTGAGAGAACAGAACCCTCAATCTGAAAGGGAAAGGCAGCATGGGGGGCAGGCAAACTAAAGACCACCCCTGTGATGGGCCCCGCAGTGGTGGACAAAGAATGTGGGTCCAGGTACCAACTGCTATAGCGTTAATACCATTTTTATGAATAATCCCCGAGAAGATTTATTGGAAGAGGTAGAGGTAGCAGCAAGTGAATTTCAGGATAAGGTTATGATAGATGTAATTAATGATGTTGATGATGTAAAGACTGATAATAAGATAAAGTGGGAAGGGGACCACCATAGTACCTTATCACTAGAATCAGTGTGTGAAAGTAATAATTTTCATGTAGAAGATTTTCGAAATGGTCACTGCTTAATTACAAAAAGGGGTGCAGAATTTATAGTGCATACTACAGTGTGGCTATCAGAAACTTGTAAGGTCCAGAATGGCATAGTTGGGACTATGTGTGCTAGGATAGGTGGTAATGAAGTTTGTAGAAGTGCTGAAATCGAGGAGTTTCTCAGATATCTTGAAGATGAAGGTGATACAGTGGTGTGGATAGGAGACCCAGATGAGGAGGAGAATTGTAAGTCAAAGTATTTGTCTTCTGAAGAGAGAGAGGTTGTAAAGCCTTATGTACCAATCCCTAAGTTGGAAAAATGTCCTAATTTTGACCTAGCTGACACGTTATTTAGCTCTTTATTTGGTGACAGTGAAGAAATGGGTGGGAGTAAGGATTTACTTGAACCAGTTTCTAATTTGGAAAATTGTACAGAATGTGACTTAGATGACACTATGTTTTGTACCCTCTTTGATGTGGAAGCTGATAGTGAAGTAGTAGTTGCTGAGAAAAATAATTATTTGGTGGATGAAGTCAGTAAGCCAGATGTTAAAACAGTTTTAGGTACTGATTCAGATAAGTTGGTAAGTTTAAGTAGTAATCAGATGATGAAGAGTGGGGTTGGGAGTAATGATGGACAAAACTGTAGTAGTGAGAATAATAAATTTGTATTACCAGTTGAGTCAACAGCATTGCTTTTAAGTGACAATCAATTTACTAAAACAGAACCATTGTATGTCTCAGCTGTTGCGTGGTTGTACCAAAGTCTGTTGTCTGAGATGATTGGAAGTTTGTGTTTCTGTATGTATATAATGAAGCTTTGTGAAAATAGAAGTGTAATATTAAATGTGTATACAAAAGTTGAAGAAAACTGGAAGGTTAGGAAAAAGTAACTTACATGGTTCTGGGTTTCCAGGGAAATCCTGGAACCCACCTATGAGAATTAATTGAAATACATGGTTTGGGGAGGGGTCCCTACATGTAAATATCTAATTTTGTAAATAAGTTTTTGAATTGATGCATGTAAATAGTTTGTGTGAGTACTTAAGTTCAGATGCAGATGTAAGCATTTCAATGTATAATTTGTGACAGTTTTGTGTAGAAACTTTTGATATTTTTATGATGTTGTGACTGTCTACATTTTGGTGACAAATTATCAGCTGTAAAATGTAAACAGACTGGTGTAATTAACAAGGAGACATCAAGTGTGTAATTTGGAGTGAAAATAATTGTAACTTAAGGTGATGGTATTGAACGTTTGTTGTGTAAAAACAGTAAATGATAAAATGATTGGATCTGAGAAAAGACAATTATTGTAAAATCAGTGTCATGGACTATGTGCAGATGTTGTATGTATGAAGAATTGTATTTGTTCATTGTAAAAGTCATTATGGTTGATTGATTGTAATCTGTTCATGTCTGCATTATGTGTACATTCAACCTGCTTAGATTCATGATGGATTCAATCAATTTTATCTGTGTAAAATTAAGTGAATCCTGGGGAGGGGTTGTAACAGCCCTAATACCTGAATTTTGAATAGCATTGTACTGTATGAAATATTTGTAGTGAGCTAAAGTTTGCTTGTAAAGTGATTTGGTATGTTTATTTTGTAATTTCTTGTAAATAAGTGTATATAGACTTTGTTTTAGGTAAGAAAATTATTTAAAGACCATTTAATATGTTTAAGAACCGAATGATGCAAGAGAATTTATTAAAAGTTTGTAATTACTTGTATTAATGTATGTTACGATGTCTACAGGACAATTTTCCACCATTTGAAAGGATTTCTGTAAATAATTTTGTATTTAAGTATCTATAATTACCATTTCCTAATCATTTTGTAATGTTATTAATTAATTTTGTATCAATTCCGATTGTTTTTAATATGTTTGATTGTTTGAGTGATTGTTAATGATCGAGAAATATCGGGCGGATGCCTTTGAAGAATTCTTGTAATTTCGATAGACTCTATATAAACAGATCGCCTGGACAGAGAAGTCAGTTTGCATTAGTATTAATTCAGTGTTACAGAGACATTCATGCAAGTTTTCATTCAATAAGTCAGTATTGCATCTTTGGATTGTAACAACTATGCTTGTGAATGTCGCAGACTTGTTTTGATTGAAAATAAACGAGCATCAACATACATTGTTTTTTTGGTGGACTTTATTAATTAATTAAAGCAGTTATTAAACCACCAAAGAACCTTAACAATAGGCTCGAGTGTTTGTCTGGCAGGCCAAATCTTTTTTTTTTTTTTTTTTTTTTTTTTAATGAAATCATTCCATGCGAATAATGGCATGGTTGTATCGTAAAGGCAATGACCGATCTTCTCTTGATTCTTTTGATCTCATGGTTTACAAATAGTATTGACCTAATAAAGAAAACGTAAAAATATAAATAAAATTATTAATAACAAAGTAATATTCTTACTTTTAACCGATATGTATAAACTTAAATTTGATATTGAAAAGTTGTCCTTCTTTTTACATTTCGTCAATATTAGTTATTCATCATACTCAGTGGTTGAGTATTTAAAAAAAGAATCGCATTCTCATATTTCATTCTTAAATTTACTGAGATTTTAATTTTCTGAAATTAAGGTTGCTTGATTGCTGGATTCAAGATATTCAACTTAACTGTAAGGTCTCTGCAGTTGTTTATCTGCCAAGATAAATTATTGGTACCACTCTTTGTACGAAGTAGAAAAAACTGACTGACAGAAAAGCATTCAACAATTCCCTGCGGCCTAAGTAAGATAAATGTGCTAAGCAAGGGCCGCACCATAATACTGCCCGCGTCACTTTGCATATCCCTCGTCACACGTGACGGGTTCATAGATTCGAGTTGAATAGTTTCTTAGCTCCTCATTAAAATCAAGGAAAAGGATTTTAAACATTTTCCCAGTCTCTGATGGTCAGTTGATATGCCAACCCAAAGTTTTCTCTCTTTTTATTCTCTGTCAAAAAGTTTACCATTGTTGAGGTTTGGTGTTGAAAACCTTCTTCAACTCTAGTCATCAACATAAAAATTTCAAATAATTATAGTGTTCCGTTGAAAATTATAGCTGTCAAAACTGACATTGACTAATATTTTATATATTTGCTGTATCATTGTCGATATAGACTTATGATTTTGGTAAGTGAAAAATTCCACGAATCAAACGCAACCTACTTTTCACCACATGAACTTCGGTTTGTTTGCTTAACTGATAATGTGAAAGTTGTTTTGCTGCATTTGCTATTTGCAATTTGGCATATACCGTAGTGAAAGGAAACAATTTTGATGCTGGGTAAGTATATACATTTTCGCGGCGGCAATACTATAGAAAAACCTCCAGGGATTCTAGCGGCATCAAAGTAAAGTCGTCTGGTGACGTTTCAAGAGCTGGCTGGCACTATTCGTATTATCAAGCACCATTTAACTTACTGAAGACAGATTTTGAAGCTATTTCCCTCTCGTTACTAACAACTGCAACAGACTATGAATTGGTATTGAGTGGTACTAGTACCAATTACAAAACTTGCCCTTATATTTGCATTCAGCAAAGATTCGTCATGAATGCGCCGTACTTCGTCTTTTATGTTAAAACGCAAATACTATACGAAATTAACTAGTCAGCTCGCACTTTACACACTAACTTAGTATTATACAACTTCTTCGGAAGGATCAAACCCAACCTTCGATTTATAAACCAAACTTACTTCACCAACTAGTGTACGATAAGTGAAACAATCTATGAAAAGTATGTATGTTCATGACACATGAAATATTCTTCACTAAACTTGCCTTTCTGGGATAGAGATGCTCGCCTGTAGACAGAAATAAAGAAATTTCAAAATTCCTTTACTAAACCCATACCTAGTTCGTTTAAAACAAAGTGTGTTATAAAATTAGCATAGTTGTTTCAGGGAAGGCAATATGTTGTATAATTTCTAATATTTATTGGATCCTTACAGTGATTTGTCGGTAAATATTTTGTAACATAACTAATTAATCTCCACTTATAAAATTTTATCAAATCACTAAAAACAGAACGTAGTCCGAAGTTGATTAGAGGTAGAGTGGCCAGTTCCCTTCCTCCAAATACGTCAGTTTAAAGAAGAATGTGATCCATCGAGAAAGCTTTACTTACTTCACATACCTATATAATGAAGTATATGGTATATAGATCATCGGAGTTTCTCATGATCTAATTTTTTCAAGATGGTTTTTTTTTTTCATGATCGGATTGTTTCACAGATCAGAAATAAAAACGTAAGATAAGAAATTAAACACTAACGAGCATTTCGTTAATAATTTCCACTACATTACGAGAAATACAACTTCTGATTGATTTGTTTCTACAAATATCTTGTGGCTGCGCGGGATACTAATAAGAATTCATTTGATGGTACCGAAGAAGATATGTATAAAAATTCAAACTTGTGGATTTTGGTGGATTACTGATACTAAGTCACATAAACTGATTAATGGTTCCTTCGTATGAACCTTGAGTGACTTCCAGCCAGCTCTAAGTTAATTAATATTAACTAAACTAATCACAGAAGCCAGAAAATTCAATGAGCGTGAAACATACACATATTTCTGGAATGATTCTTTAAGTACTATACATTAGAATATTTTATGTCTTTAATTGTCTATTACTCTAAATAATCGTAACGTCCAATAAAATATCCAATTTTTACGTTGTGGTAGACCAACCTCGCAAAGTTACTTTCGAATTCTGTAAGTTCTGGATTTGACGGAAGCCAAAGTAACTTTTTACAAAATGATTCTTTTCAATCTGCTTCTGTTTATGTTGCATGTCAAGAATACAGGATCTGTAATTCCGTTCTTAGTTGTTCTATCTGTGCTCGCCTAGCGAAATTCACTGATGTTAATGGAGTGTAATTATATTATTTGTGCTATTTTTGTTCTAAGCCTCCATAAATTAGAAAAAAACTTTAAACACGATTGACGATAATGAATAGTAAACGTCAGTTATTAACAAATAGGATCATAGGAGTTTTATGATGTTGTTAGTTTTGGTGCTTGATTGAGGACAGCGCCTAATTGTTGTTGAACCCTCTTACAGCCATAAGAGTATATCGATTTCTTAAAAATATTTTTTTATTGATTTTGGATCAATTACTGTGTTACAGTTATATAAATATTTAAAAACAAAGTTCTCCAGAACAATTTTTCATTGGTTAGATTTAACAACTCTGCACATAATTAAAAAAATTCTACAAAATGTTACGATACTTGTTTGTAGATTTTTCCCTCGTTGATTTCATTATAAATGAGGGTAAAGAGTTCGAATTAATTTTATATCACCACAATACAAATCACCATAACTGACGTTATTGACGTAATGCTTCACACATACAACGAAAAAATGTTTTAGACTTGCTACATGCTTGTAGCATAATATGTACTAGGGACAGTTCTTTCAAGTAGCATTTCACGAAAGCACCGACTATTTAGTACAGTTGAAAAATCATGTTAGATTTTAAGCCACCTGTTACTAGTTTCAAGCACTGACACTGCTGGAGACCTATCACAGACGAAAGTGCTTGAGGAATCAGTTCAGGGAACTTCTGCCCCGGTGAAACTTGTTGATTCAACTCGTCAATATGCTGAACACAATCTGGTTTCAAGAAGTAAAGATATTTCAAAGCAGGGAGTAGATCCTGTTGTAGTTATACTGTTACTTTTTTTACTAACTTTGGTGCTGCTGATGAGTAAATATACAGTGTGATGTGGTACCTTGAAGGTTAAAGAATAAAATAATAAATAAGAGGTTAGATAACGATGGAGAAAAAGTTAATAAGGATTTGAAAAGGGCAGAAATTTTAAGTAACTGGTTTACTGAGACCATTAAGGACAATGATTCAAGAATGGGATCATGCAAATCAGAGAAATAAAGAGTTTATCCATACAATTAGAAATAAGCAGACTAAAAAATTTGAAATTCATCCTGAAGATATCACGAAGGGACTAAGAAAATTGAAAAAGCACAAAGTGTCTGGTGTAGATAATATTATCACAGATGTCTTAATGATAACAGGATGTCTTATCGTGAAATGTTATTTAAATTGAGTCTCGATACTTTCTGTTTACCTGAAGACTGTAAAAGTTTGATAGTAGTACCGGTACATAAAACAGGGGTGACAAATAGGATATAAAACTATAGGCCTATCAATTTTACGTAGGTGCTATATAAATTAATGGAGAGATGATATAAAACCACATCACAAATGTAGGTGAGAAAAGTGAGTGTTTTAGACGAGGAATCTCAGTTAGTAGGCTACATGCAAGATATTTCGGATGAAATAGACAAGAGAAGGACAAAGGGTAGCGATAGATCTTTCAAGGACTTCTGACAGAATGGTGATAAGTAAGGTAAAAACTATTGAATTGATGAAAAGTGATTTCCTGGGTTGAAGAATTTTTAAAAAGTAGAATGTAAAAGGTCAGGGTAGGATATTGCACTATTAAAAAAGTGAAAGTGAAAATGGGAGTGCCACAGGATAGCGTATAGGGACCATTGCTATTCGTTATTCTAAAGAATGATTGTGTTCATGGTATACTGTCAGAATTTAAGTTGTTTGCAGAACACATATAATAGTATCTAAACGGCGGAAGACCGTAAGCAGCTGCAGAGTGATCTGGACAGGATATCTAGCTGGCCGAGTCAACAGAAGATGAAGATAAATGCAAAGAAGAGTCAGCTTATTAGGTACACAAATAAAAAAAAAAAACTAAAAGTGATTATGATTGTAAGGTGGGGAAAGAATTGTTCGTTGAAGACTCGAAATAAAACTTGGCATAAAATCTGAAAACAACAGGGCGGGACACATTAGAGAAATGGCAGGAAAAGGTTTCAAAATCCTTCACTTGTTGGGGAGAGTGATGACGGAATGTACTAGAGAAGTAATGGAATTGGGTTGCAAGTAGATCATTGTTTGAACATGGTGTTGTATTATAGGACCCACAATTGGGGCCATCTAATACAGGAGATGGATGGCGTGCAAAGAAGGGTTTCTAGATTTGTCTGTGGAAATTACCGTAGAACACAATTGCTAACTGATATGACAAAGGAAGCAGAAATGGGATTCGTTGGAAGACAGGAGGAGAAGGAAGAGAGTCTTGGAAGTGTACAAGGCGATGGAAAGATAGTGATGTAAGAATTAGGAGTAGAGCTTGGAAGGGACAAGTTGGCACTAGGTTTCAGACACAAGGGTGTGACAAGATTTTATTTCGTCGGTGAGGGGGTCAAGGATTGGATTACGTTACCAAGAGAAGGGGTGAATAAATTACCAAAAACGGTGGAAGAATTTAAGTTGAAATTTGTAGAGAGCAAAATTAGGTGGTTACAGGGAAGATGAAGAACAGGTGTGTAAGAAAACTGTAACCGGAGAGTGTGTTCCATCCCAATTGAATTAAATTAAGGTGTTTACTTTTAGGATTCATGATTCGACATTTCAAAATCCGAGTTTTATTCATTCATGTTACTTATGCCTGTTTCAGATTTGACGTAAAACAGTAAGTCATGTTACCCCTGGGTCTGTACTCTGGGTTACTACGTCGCCTTCTGGAGTATCAAGTCGGGATGTGAACTAAGTTTGGGGACCATTTAATACACCAGATTAACAGTATTCATATTAATATCTTTTGAAAAAAAATAGTATTTTGCTCGTGATACTGAACCATGAATAATGCAGATGTAGAGAAATAAATAGTTATATTTACCTTAAATACTGGCAAAACCTGAAGCATTTACATAATTCCACCGAGCATGTTGGCTGGGCGGTAACTCTCGAGTCTGACATTCGGGAGGACTCGGTTTAAAATCCCAGTCCGGTCCTCCAAATTTCAGTTTTCCATGGATTTTTTTTTTTTTCGAAATCGCTCCAGTTGAAGACTAGGATGGTATCTTCAAAAAGGCCATGGTCGAATTACTTCTCGCTCCTTGTTCCCAATCCTCTCCCGTCTCTAATGATCACGACATCAACAAGCAAAAAAAAATTAATTCCACTGAAACAAGTTTGTTCTGCCTGCAGAAGCTGACTGGACGTATTATGGATGCTGCGAGGCAAGTGGATACAAAGTGTCGGGAGTCAACCGGAGCGACCAGAGGCGAGTACTGCATGCTTTTCTTTACTTGCTAAACCAATAGTGAGAGCATTCCTCATTCGTGATAACAGGCACGTAATTAGGATTTTCTTTTTAAATTATAAATGTGAACTAGTATATTAAAAGCTATTTTACTTGAACATAAAATCATGATCAGAATTTTGGTACTCCGTTACGCCATTAAATATAGCAGTGTTTGTTTTGCTTCAAATGAACTGACGAACCCTAGAAGGTTTGAACCAGTTTTTTCCGTACTTCACGCAATAAAGTTAAGAAAATATTAGTGTTTGTTCCTTCATAGTTTCCACTTATTAGGCGTATTGCTACCTTTGAAATAATTATGTTTGTTCTCCTGTAATGAATATATGAACTAACATAACCTGTAGAGCAGTCACGTTCCAAGCTATTCTACGCTGCTGGAGTAAACATAATGTCAGATGAAGGCCAAAAACGTACTTAGCAACAGCAAAACTCCAATTCGATTGTGTTCGAGCATAGACTTATGTTAGGGAAATATTCATAATGGGTACAAAACACACTATACCTTTGAAATGTGCAATCGATGAAGTTTGTTGGTCCAACATACTACACCTACAACGTAAGACTAAAAATAACAGCTACGTCCAAAAAGACAGGCAGTAATGGTGTAATTTGTTATGATAGTAGTGGTTATCAGTTATTATACGAGGAGCTGTCAAAAACTTACTAGAATTACCGTGCAAACAGGTAATGGGAGATTATAATTATAATGCACGTCATATTGTGCTGGGTAAAACAGCGTTTCTACTTCCACTTGCAACAGTTCAGAAGTTTCTTCAGCAAGGTGTGTATTATTCCGTTAGACCTAAGTGCTGGTAATATTCAGCAATTTGACAGATATTGCCATGTAGAGACCTTGTGCGGACGGGAAAATCAACTTCAGAAATATTAATGCAGCAATTTTCAGGTAGCATTGTACAGAAACGTTCCAAGCCAGACATCACTTACTGAGCAGCAATTACTAGCCGAGAAAAGCCTTTTTGTCTTTACGCAAACATTAAATATGGAATACATTTCTGGTAGTTCCCCAAACATAAAAGGTCCTACATGGACCTGTTTGACGTACCGAAGAATATCAAATCAAATTCAAAAGCAGAAATTAAGAGGATTACAAAAAAATATGTCTTTTAGCAGAAGCTTTCAATAATGACAGCGTTGATGAGCAAGAATATACTGTAAACGGTCAGACAAAAATATCCGCAATGATGGTATCGTATATGCAATGTTTACCCAATGACATTCAAAGAAAGTAAATGAATTTTTTTATTCAAAGGAAGACAGCTAAAGGAAACCGTTAATTCCCCCCTCCCTTTCGGATACAGCAACAGCGGGAGTAAAAATAATATTTGGTAACACTTACTTACAGGTCACTGGTTCTCGGAACTACGGGACTTTACTTTAGCAGTGGCAAGCTCGCGAGTTAGAAAATCCCCTAAACTGTGTACTGTCGATGTAAGATTCCATAAAAGTTTGGATATTTCTGCCGTTATGATGACAAATTATATTCGAAGGTAGGCCAACAGAGCCACGAAGAATTTCACCAGGTCACAGCAAGAAAAATATCGAAATATTGAATTTTTCAGCATTTTGTGTTATAGCGCAATTTAATTCATAAGAGTAACTAAACTAACAAAGATTTATAATGACATTTTTAATATTTTATATTAAAAGCTATTACAATTAACGGTTTTACTGTTACAGAAAACCTCCATCAATACACTGAGGGTACACTGGGCGAAAACGAAAATTTTAAGGTTAGTAGAAAATCTGTTCGTAGAATGCAGTGTAGTGTTAGTTATTTATTTTGTCTCCGTAAACAGATTGTTTTTTAACTACGTTAAAAATTAAATCTCTATAAACAACCTGGAAAAGTAAAAATAATAATAATCTTTTAACAGTTTGTATAGGCATTGTGTACAATGTTATCTTTTGTTTCTTGATTTCAGTGTTACGTGAAATGTATCATGATGGAATTTAATTCTGTAAGTACTCTGACACTGCAGAGAAATATTGGAAACTATCCCATATCGTTGAACCATACTTCATTCGTAATTGTACTCCAACTTAACTTTATTAAACGTTCTGTTTTAGCTTTCTGAGGATGGACTCTTTGTGTTAGAGGAAGAACTAGAAAATGTACCACCTGAAATTAAAGAGGAGGGTCACAGGATAATTCATGGATGTAAACATATAAGTAAGAATCATATAATTGTCATAAGCAAACTAAATATCCAATTTTTTTAAGAAATTGGTTTTATTTTTTAAATTTCTTTTTAAATTTTTAAGATGCTGATGATGCCTGCGAAACAGCTTACCAGATTCATCAGTGCTACAACGCCAGTGATCCCGATGTAAGTTTCATCACGCCTGAAATTAATAAATCCTTACAATTACCAGCGCACGGTTTTCTCTTCTATAACATGTCTTTTACAGGCAGTTTACAATTTGTTCTTTTTATCACCTATGCTGGTGAACTTGAAAGCACAAATATAACATGTAATTTGTCTGTTATACAAAAATCGACGATGGAAAAGCAGTTCCAGGGATACGTTGATGACGTACTTTAAAAAAAAATAAAAAAAAAAAAAAAAAAAAAAAAAAAATATGGTGAGGACAGAAAGATTACAAGCACTCAAAAATTGATACGTAATATTAGACACACTGGGGCAACTTGCTGCAATACCACTTAGAATTGCAAAGTAACTACTAACGAGCAAGTCTGTAAGCTACTGTACGTGTCTATACCAAAGACAATCCAGTCTAACACAAGGAATTTTAACAATTCCCAAAAGAAATATAGTAAGGCCCACTTGTTACAAAAAAATTTCATCCTCTTACGTTGGCGTCTGTAATATCGCCAGGTGCCTGTCTACTGCCGATGACTGCTGCTTAAAATAATGAGCTGAAAATGAGTGAGGAAGAAAGCGATTTGGAAGGGATTTTGACCCAACATTTCTCACTCTTGGGGAGGGCTTACGCATAAGCCAGTCTTTAAGCGTAGCGACGAGGTTATTTGAAAACAAAGTAAAAGTCAATGTTGCTCAATTTCGTCTCAGTATGGCAGATTGTTGCTGCTCTACTAACACATCAGTTTGCGCTCTAAAACGGCTGCTGTGGATTGGCCTCTGACTTTGCACATTTTCCCGGTGCATGATCGCCATTGTCTACCGAAAGGATAATTCACTATTTCTAAAGAAATATCGACCGAAGTTCGCTACAATACTTATCATTAAAACGAACTATCCTTTTACTAACTTTGAGAAATTCAGTCTAGCAAGACGATTGAGTTTAGTAAAACTTTATTGGCTGAGATAAAATATTTATTTCACTGAAAACATTAATTACTAATTTAGAATTTAATATTATTTGTAAATTTCAAGCTATCATTTCAAACAATAGAAAATTCTAAAAAAAAGTCACTATTGTAATTAAAGAAACTACAATTGTGGTTTGATTGGTTAGTATGTTTCTGTATCTGAGTAAATTAAGAAAGAAGACAAATAGAATCAAGAAGATTCATTTTAAAAACATAATGTTTTTTAAGACAATTCCTACCACATTTCTAGTTTTCTATGTAAATATTTTACGGTTAGCGTTCTGGCCTCGCATTCGCGAGGACGCCGGTTTGAATCCCCGTCCGGGCATCCAGATTTGGGTTTTCCATTGTTTCCCAAATCACTCCAGGCAAATTCCAGGATACTTCCTTCAAACGGCCATGGCCGAATTCCTTCCCATTCCTTGCCCCCCATCCTTTCCAGTCTCTAAAGACCTCGCTGTTAAGAGACGTTATGCAGTTTAAAAAAGTAAATATTTTATATCTGTTATTAGTAAAATTTCAAATTATGACGCATGATAATATGAGACAAGAATCACAAGTGTAAAAATGTTGGTACTTCATTGTTCCTAATTGTTGATTTGAAATTTGGTACAATCTATTTTATTATATGAAGTACGTTTTTTCTGTATAAATTATTACTGAAAATTTCTTTTTGAGAACCACCTTCAACGTTAGTTTCACTGTCCCCTAACGAACCGTGACACGAGCAGTCTTGCAGTAAAATCTTCTTATATATTGTAACATGACGCGCTGTCGGCAAGTTACAAGGTGCATTTTATTATAGTATATGTCATAATGTTAGGGTAATTTACATAAATCTTGGGCGACCACCTAAATAGATTTTTGTTGTAATTTTATAAAGTACGCAAGATTCCAAGTGAGGACTGTAATGAAATGGTGAACATACAGTGTATCTTGGTAAAGCGAATATTAAAGAATTATTGAGCTATATAGGCTTGAAGCTAATCTTGGTCTTCCCGAATCATGGCGACAGGACGTCGCGGATTTGGGATTTGCCGGACCACACACTCTGCTCCCTGGGGATGGGTCACTCACCTGGCGGGAAAAGCCTGCCGCTCGACACCCACTCACCCCGGCGAACTTAGCCGAATATGTCCGACCTCTGTTAGATACTCTGGCCAAATCACATATAGAGGATATCACGTGACATTAGGTGCCGACCTGAAGGTCCAATCCAAATGAGCGTATAACTCAAAATCCTGGGAATTTTTGTTATATGTGAGCTTCGAGACTACAAATGGGCGGAGCGAGAAGTTTCCTCGTGGACCGAAGAGCGAGGAGCTGGACATTCTAACTTCGATCTTCGAGTCCAAGCTATGCGAGTCTAGTCTGAGGTTGACTTGGAAAGTTGGCTTCTCTCGCCAACTGCCGTAGTACGATTTCTGGCTGCCAGCTTGCCTTGCTGGAGCAAGCTTATCACAGCAACACAGCCGGTAATGCGATGATGCGCATTGTCAGACCAGAGATGCCTATAGCCGACATGTGAGATAATCTCACATATCGTGGGTCCGCTACAGTCACCGCAGACATCAGACGCAGGACTACAATGGTAACTTATTACGACCAAGCCATCTGGTTGGCATTCCGTGAAACAGAACCCTTAAACGACTTTGAGGGGATAGATCCATGTTCTCACTTTGTAATTGTAAAAACCCCTGAGCTAGCGGCATAATTTGCCAGAACTAGTTATTTTCGAATGATATATTGTTCATTCTGGCGCCCATGATTTTCTTTTTTTAACTGTAAAGTCACAGTATTATGATACCTTTGTCTGAGGTCGTCATAACTTGTATTTTTCATTGTTTCCAATTGTCATTATTTCTTGCATTTTGATTCTGAGATATATTTAAAAGTAAATATACAATTGTTTGCTTGCTCATGACGGCTAATTATAACTCTGAGCGTTGCTTTTATGATTTTGCCAATTTGTGTTAATGTTAACGGTAAATTCGCTCAGACTTGTAATCGCCAGTGATAAGAAAATAAATGTCATATTGTGACAATTTTTCCTAAATTCCAACGAACGTCGAGATTCTTGCAAAATTAATAAATTTTCACTCCTTCATAAAAATCAAAATTAAAAATCCACAATTATTAATCATAAAGGTATGAAAGATAATTGTAACGTAGTTTGCCCACCAAGGCACCCACTACAATATATATATATATAAATAGACGTGTTATTCCCTATATTTAACTTTTCAGCCACCAATACATAGCACAGATCACTGGTGTTTATCTGAGGAAGTAGTTTGAAGCTTCCTATCATGCACAATATTGGCCGAATGCCGATAGCTGTGGGGATGTGGAAGATATGATGATTAAAGTTGGTCAATGCAGGGCATTTTCATATTTCTACCAAAAATTTGTGTCTCCTTATACTTCTCTTTCCTGAAACAAATACATAGGATAGACTACTGATGTTTGTGTATGTTAGTAGCAGTGAATCTCCCATCGTGCTCTCTGGTGGTTAAATGTCAGTAGCTATGGATGTGTAGGAGATATGGTGATTGAAAGTGGTTAACTTGCGCCGATTTCATATTTCTGCCAAAGACGCATGTGTCTTGGTGTATCACTTTTCAGTTAAAACTATCTATCGCAGATCACTAGCTTTTCTGTGTGGTAGTAACACAGAGTCGCCTTTCGATCACATCGTTGGCCCAATTTCAGTAACTGTGGGAGTGTGGGAGATATGGTGGTTGAAAGTGGCCGATAAACGATATTGTCGTATTTCGACCAAAGACATATGTCACTTTTCTATCACAACTACATAGCATAGAGCATTGGTGTTTGTGTGTGGTAGTAAAATCGTGTCTCCTATCGTGTACAATGGTGGTTAGATGTCGGTAGCTAAGGGGTGTGGGAGAAATGCGGCACTTTCAAATTTCTGACAAAGATGCATGTGTCTTGGTGTATCACTTTTCAACGAAAACTATCTAGCGCAGATCACTGAAGTTTCTGTGTGGTAGTAACACGGAGTCACCTTTCGATCACAACGTTGGCCCAATTTCAGTAACTGTGGGAGTGTGGGAGATATGGTGGTTGAAAGTGGCCGATAAACGATATTGTCGTATTTCGACCAAAGACATGTGTCTCCGCATATGTCACTTTTCTACCACAACTACATAGCACATAGCATAGAGCATTGGTGCTTGTGTGTGGTAGGAGAATCACGTCTCCTGTCGTGGTTGTTGTATGTCGCTAGCTATGGGGGTGTGTGAGATTGGGGGGTTGAAAGTGGTTAACCTGCGGCACTTTCACATTTCTGACAAAGACGCATGTGTCTTGGTGTATCACTTTTCAGTTAAAACTATCTAGCGCAGATCACTGGCGTTTGTATGTAGTGGTAACACAGAGTCACCTTTCAATGACAACGTTGGCCGAATTTCAGTAACTGTGGGGGTGTGGGAGATGTGGTGGTTGAAAGTGGCCGATAAACGATATTTTCGTATTTCGACCAAAGACATGTGTCTCCACATATGTCACTTTTCTACCACAACTACATAGCATAGAGCATTAGTGTTTGTTTGTGGTAATAGATCGAGTCTCCCATCGTGCACCATGGTGGTTAAATGTCGGTAGCTTTCAATCCAAATTCTTTACAAACACGTTCGAAGTCGTTGGTACCAGCTAGTATTTTATAAAAGTTTAAATAGTAAAATGTAATTGGAAACATATCAACCATTACTGTTCCCACTCTAAATTTTTGATGTGCGAGAAGTTTAGGCCTGTACTACTCAGTGGAAAATTCATTGCATGGATCCCCCACACCCTCTTCTGAGTGCCAAATCTAGGGGGAGGGGACGGAGGAGGTGGAGGGGCGTAGATGATGGAGGGGGCGGAGGGTCTGGTGGGGGAAAACTGGGAGACCCGATTTATGGGAGGCCTTTTCTTTTTGCTCTACTACTGCTCCCGGCGGCTACAATGGGCGCGGGCTATTGAAAAGGGTGGGATGGTGGGGAACAGATTCTCAAGGACCTCCAGCCGGTGTCCCTCCAGTTGGGGGCCCGTGACATTTTGCACTTCCTGCCACCCTATTGTTTCGCCACTGTTATTACTCCTATATAGTAAAGGCCCATTCACATTAGCGGTCAGTTCAGGTCAGGTCAGGGCAGATCAAGTCGTAGACGATGCCCATTTCATATGAGTTGCTCACAGCAAACGATGCCACTCACTACGCTAACGTTAGTTAAAAACGCACTGGTTTTGGATGAAGATAATAGGATCAAAAAGACGACGATTCAGGTTGAATTCAGAGTTTGAAATCGCAAACGGATCAAGAGCTAAAATTTTAACCACTGGCTATGCCGTGCGAGACTAGTGGTGGGAAATGTTTTTGATATTTTAGCTTAAACATTTCGAATTTAATTTAGAAAACTTAACTCTACTCCAATATTAATTGATAACATAATCTTAACAACATATATTTTGTAAAGTAGTTTACAGAAAAATAAAATTTCATGTCATGTAGTGAATCTCAGGATGAACGAGAGGAACCCTTTTGACACAAAAAATAAATTCAAATCAGTTTTTAATTCAGAAGCAGAATCTGTACCTTGGCAATACGAAAACTTGCAATAATGTTTTAATTTATATTAAAATTTTGCCAACTTTCTAATAATCAGAAATAACATATTTTTAAAAAAATTATTACTATTTTTATTGCTTATGAGTAGAAGGTTTTAGATGTTCGTCGCCCAAGTTGATCTGTCCTGACCTGACCGCTGCACGTTCACACTGGCAGTTCGCTCAGCTCAGCTCAGCTCAGGTCTTGACCGTTGTTGATCGGTGGTGGCGCGAACTGCCTTGCCCTGACCTGAACTGACCTCGTGGTGTGAATGCTCCCATTGCATTACGAGTATAGCGGTTTTTGACCTGAGCTGAGCTGAGCCTTATGTGGAGCGTTGTGGTCTAACAGGGTAATGTGTTCTAAGAAACAAATGGCATATTTGATTACTATTATAACACAGATGTTTTATTTATAAAACATAAAATATAATGCACAACGTGGCAGAAGGTTAGATAAAAGTATCGTAATTTTAAAGGCATATACTTATACAAAAGCTACAGCCACGAAAAGATTATTTTGAAACCTTTTGTTTCTACATGAGCACAGTGTCAGATATAAGTGAACGGTAATTAATTTTGGTGAAAAACCTGATTCCTACGATGTTACCTACAGCAAAATACTCAGAACCGCAGTTCAGTACCTTGCTATAAAGTTATTGCTACATAACACAAAATATGCAGATCAAACTTTTTAATTAGATTTCAATGTTTTACTTTGTTTAATATATTGTTTATTTCATAAAACAGCCAAGACTAAACTAAACTTTTTACAAAAGTAGGCCTAATTGGATTTATTTCCCATTTTCTTCGTACTCTTCTTTATCTCAAAATTGTATTTTTTAACATAGTTTATTATTCTTTACTTACTCATTCAATACGTGTGTACTTATTTTCTTCCAGCTCTACACTCTGGCAATACGTACTTTTGATGCGAACATTGATGTATAATGAGCACTGAAATAAGGTAATATTCTTTCAAGTAACATCAATGACATGAAATATAATATTTGTAAGAATTTAGTTTCCAATTGGTTAATAATATTTTTTATTATTATTATTTTTTACAGGCAGAGATATATATAACGAAATTATTTCAATGTTCTCATACCACAGAGAAGTGTTGAAAATTTACCTTTCTTCAGAAAAACGACAGTGGCATTGAAATCAATTACTTCTATCCAGTCTGACATGTTGTGGTAGGTCACAATTACCTGTACATAAACACTAATAAAGAAATCAATCTGCTTCAGAGATGATCAACGCATTTCAATATAATCGTTACCCTGGGAGTCTTATCTGGAGTTTCTAAAAATGAAATCAGTTGTATGGCATTAAGAAACAGAACTTCTTCATCACTACAACGACTGAATATCAAATATTCCAGCACGATGAGTCTAATAAGAAAGTTCCTATTCTACTATTCATACCTATGATACACATACCAGCGAAAGCAAGCTTGTATAAAAGAATTACGCAACCTTATCTAGAGAGTATGAAAATAATTTAGTTCTTCAAATTTCACTACTTCTATGCCAGTCTAGGCTTATATCACCTGAAGCTTTGTGCACCTGATGAAGACAGCAGAGTCAGCTTTCGAGACATTATGTTTTTATGACACTATCCGGCTGAACACCCGTGAAGCTTTCATTGACCCTTTTGCATAACTTATAGCTTTCTGCATTCAAATCTAGCAATAAAATTGTAAGTCCACGTGTACGAAATCGCGGATAACAGCTGGTTCGACAAACCAGTTGCCTGTTCCTGTCGATTAATAAATAACTTGTGGGAAGCGAGAGAAAGAAGAGTATTGAGAGTACAGTA
>JARYHS010011211.1:0-30812 GCA_031002005.1 Vandiemenella viatica | reverse complement strand
CCTTATTATGTACTCTCTCTCTTTTTTTCAGTTACATTTGTTGCTAATAATAAACACCAAGGAAAGTGATGTTTAAGTATCCAAGGTCACAGAATAGAGAAACGGTAGAGCCATCACTAGTGTAATATGGAATGCATGATCCACTTTGAACATGTATGTTTTCTTAAGGGAGGGAAATAAAATTCCCCTAGTAAAGAAAGTATGCAAATATTGCAGTTTCAACAAATGAGTGACTATATTGACAACAATTAAATTAAGTTCAAAAAGCTACCAAGGAAAAGAAAGAAAAGAAAAGAAGAACTACAAATACAAGAAAAACAATACTTGGTAATTATCTTTGTTTTGATTCTGAAATGCAATGTATATGATGGGATACAGCAAATTGTTTTATAAAACCCTACACGTTTAAATATAAGACAAATGGCAAGAAAATTGGATTTGTACACACTGAGTCTCATATGTGAGGTATGTGGTGTGTTTCCAATCCCCATGTCAAGTGTCTCATTATTAAACAAGAGTAAGGTTTGGTGTGGAAATGCTAATATTTTTTATTTTATATATTAATCTCTCTTCATGGATCCCTGCTGAGGAAGGACCTCTGGGATGAGAAATGTGTCATGGTTAATATATATCTTTCTGTGCGGCAGTCTCCAGCTGCGCCCACCTCTCATAATGTTCTCCCATTGACGAAGGTTTTATCCTGAAAATTACTTCATTATTTTTGTTTGTGTCTTTTCTATGTGTTCGTGCCCCACATCCATCATCTAAAGGTAAGTGGGGGCTCATTTCCCTATCCTAATATATTTTTGCTACTTAGCGCCTTTGATTTCATTGTTTTTATATATATATCCCATCTATGATGTCACGCTATCGCCAGATTATGCTCTAGGTTAAGCATGTAATTTAATAACAGTACTACTTGAGTATCCGTGATAAAATTAATTGTTAGAACACTGAAAGAAAAGTACGCTTTCCATTTAAATAGACATAATAATTATTAGTTGCTTAGATTTATTTAATATTAATTTTATGAAAAAGTATTTGTTAAAATCTTTGCCCACAGATATGCAAGATAAAAGCTTTAATTTTCGTAATTTTAGTGCCAGTTTCGATAGATTGTTATAAAAACTGGCACTTGACATTACAGCAGAGTGCATGAGTAAATTATTATTATTATAATTTTTTTCAATAATTTAATTTGTTTTCTTGAGTGTTGTGTTACTTAAATCATTACCTCATTTTAACGAAGGTAGTTTCACACTGATCGCAATCTATATAGCATAGACTACAATCAAAACTAATATTACATGGAATGACATAAGTTGTTAAGATTTATATTTGATTTTCTTTGGTTTAATTGATGCCATATATCAGCCACATGTAAATGTGTCAGCCATTCAAAGGTTGTAGTATCTTTCTGAATCATGAATATAAAAAAATGGAAGAACCTGTAAAGATTTTTGATTTAGTTTATACTGTGATGCATTATCACCAATAAAATGTGATATAGTACATGTATTAATATGAGAGTGACTGAAGTATTGTTTCTCCGATGGCAGGTTTGGTATGTGGTTAGATTGAAATGCATTTTTTTTCTTTTGGCTTTACGCCTTGTTGGCGGCTAAGTCATTAAAGGCGGGATGGGACTGGAGACAAGGAACGGGGAAGGAGTTCGGCCATGGCCTTTTCAAGAAAGCATTCCAGTATTCACCTGGGGTGATTTGGGGAAACCATGGAAAACCCAAATCTGGATGCCCGGACGGGGATTCGAATCCGCGTCCTCCCGAATGTGAGGCCAGGACGTTAACCGTTCAACCACCACACTCGGTTTGAAATGCAACCTGGGCCAGGATAGCAATGTAAAACTTGTTACAGCTCAAGGCACTAGGAATTACATTGAACTTTATTTTGTAACACTTCTATTTAGTTAAGCAACTGTAAATAAATGAATATCCGAACACTGAAAGAAAAGTATGTATTTTGTTTAAATCAGCATATTAATTATTATTTGATACTTTTTACTGAAATCATTACTTGATTTGAATGAAATTAGTTCCAAATTGAACACCATCTATGCGCCCTACACCACAATTGAAACTAATATTACATGGCTTAACGGAAGTAGGTAAGATTTATTTTTACTATCTATCATTTTACTGACTTTGTATTACGGGAATCATTATTTCAACCAGACGTTAGCTGTGTCAGCCTATAAAACATTGATTTGCATCAGGGATAAAAAAAATAAAAAAATAAAGACATAAGAACCTGTGAAGGTTTTGAATCAAGTTTATATCGCGATGCATGATAATATTAACATGTCATATAGGGAATGTATTAATTCATGTGTGATTGCAGCTTTGATTTTTCTAGAAGCAATATTAGTGGAGTTTGTGGTTAGGCTGAAATGAAACCTGGACCAAGCTGACAACTGTTCTGCTACAGCGCAAGGGACAAGGAATTGAGCATTATTTTATAACAATTCTGTTTAGTTAAGTGATTGAAAAAAAAAAAATGAATTGCCAGAACACTCCATTTAACCTGTCATTTTTGATGGGCTTTGGGGCTAATATGAATAATAATTAAACCGAAAGAAATTGTGACAAAAATATATCAATTTTTACAACTGAATTTTGCAAAAGTCATATTAGATACAATTAATTCTTGAATGAAGTAGAAGGAGTTGCCTATAATTCCTCAGTTTTTCTTTAAATACATGCTCATTGGTTACGAAATGTTTTATACCTTTAAGAAATTTATTAAACATATGTGTCCCAGAATAATTAACTCCTCTGTGTACTAATGACAGTAATGTTTGTGTTTTGTATTGAAATTGTGTACCTGTGAATTAGATGTAACCAAGTTAAAATGTTCTGTGACAAAGCACATGAGAAAATATATACATATATTGAGAAGTCATAGTAAGAACCTGACAGCTCTTTTCTGTACTATAAAAACTTTACATTGTGAAGTCTTTCCTCAAAAAATGATGCCATACAACACGACTGAATGAAAAATAACAGGAGTACACTTGTTTCATAAATTCTACATATGCTATTAGAGAAAGTGTTCTTTTTGCTAAGATGGCACTACTTCTTCAGTAGTAATGTGATATGTTTCTGATGATTTTCTTATATCTTTAAAATCCAACAAATTATTATACTCTTTCCAAAATTGTATTATTTTTATAGTCTATATTAAATCCTGCCATGCATAATTTTTTGTTTGTTTTATACCCAAGATTGTGTGTTTTATCAAAATTACTTTTAATGAGTTTGCTTATAACCAGTTTACTACTTCATTTGCATTAAATTCTAAATTGCCATTTGGTGTATTTGGCTTTAAATAAATATTTCTACAGGGAACATTTTATAATTCCGTTCCTCAAATGTGTTATTTAAAAACGAATACCCTTGACCTTATTGAAATCCAAACTGTGATATAGTGAGTGTAACGTATCTTAGAATTTCGCATAACGAAATTAGTTTCCAGAATAGCGAGGCCAATTGAAGTATATGGTACCACCATTTTAAAGTCACTTTTACAGTCAATTTTGGTAATAATTCCAAGTCACGTATCTAATATAGCCAATAGTTGAAGTGTAAACAGTAAATTCGAGAGATAAATTCATTTAAACAACTTGTAGAAAAACTTAACCTCAGATTTGGATATGTAGTATTTGGTTTTATATAACTTTGCTAAATTAGTATTTTTCATCATGTTAAAATATATTTAAGAGAATAAATAGCCAGAAGATGATAAAGTTTGTTGCTAGAAAATTTTACTTAGAGTTTTAACTTATTAAAAGGTGATATACCTGTAAATAATTCTGTCCCATAATTTTCCACTCTAAAATCTAAGTATTTGGCTGTTAGAAAACATTTAAGAAGTCAGTTGATAGAAAGAAAGGAGCATAATTTCAATTGAAATAACATATCAAAATTTTGGAGAGTTTCAGGTAGTTTAAAGATCGTTTTTTGATCATCATATGGTATAGCAAGACATGTGCTCTACAGAAAAGCTAAATATTTCAGTCTTATTCAGTAATTCATAAAAAGAAATTGCATTCAGAGTAAAGGTTAATTAAAAACAAAGGTTTCTGAATAAGTTTAATTTAAATATACTAAGGCATTTAATTGTGATAGAGTGAAATAGATTTTGGCACTAGTCAGTGTAGCTTAGACTGAATCACATTCACATGGAATAACATTTTAAAAATTCGTAGTAAATCAGGGAATGTACTTAGCGACTCCAAATTTTTACAGTAACTGTTTTTTAATATGGAAATTTGTTTGAAGCTACTTTAAAGTCCGTAACTTGAATAATTTAAATAGTCAGATTTTGTTTTTCAAATTTTTTTCCACTTTTAAAAATATTAAAAATTCTTTATTTGATATCAGGTCGGAAGATAGCAGTTTGAGAAGAGAATAAAATTTGTTTCAATTTGATAGAGGTAACATTACGAAAGTTATTGTAACTCCATTTAATGTTTCTTTTCTGGCAAAACTATTAAAGTTATGAAATTTTTTATAATAACTAAATTTGACATTTGTGATCATATCTAGCAACTACGAAAATCCCAAAACGATAGGAACATTTTTAAGGTTCAAGGACAAGAGAGGTGATGAAATATTGTTCGAGAATGGCCTGGTATCTCACGCTTTCCGCAATAAAGTATAAATACCCCTCCAGAACCTAGCCTCGCCCCAGTCTTCCAGAAGCGTTAGCATGATGTGATATAGGCTTGTGCAGTAGCTATGTAAAGCGTGGTAACTAGTTTGGACTCGTGGTGCAGCAGATAACAAACTTGTGCAGACGTGTTTAACTTTTGGGGTCGCGGGTGAAAGAAACTAATACCTCATGTAGCTAAAAGTAGCCGAGGGAGCCTGAGGTTGGTCTCTCTCGAATGGTTAGTTGAATTTGTAAACATTTCTTCGGTAACTTTGTCTGATGTCTATCCAGCTAATGACTTTACAACATTTTCAAGAATATAGTGATTTTAATTCCAACTGACTTGTGAACATTTATTTTGTCTATACCTTTCCTTAACTTAGGGTAGTAAAAAGTTAGGTGGCAACCATGGTATTATAAAGTCATAACTGGACTATCCAAGGCTTACACACGGTTTGAGACAAAGTGTTTACCTAACCCCCAGTTAATTTGTTTCTCACATGAGATTATAGTGTTTAACATGTTTTATTACTCTACAATACATGACTTTTTTTTTGAGAATCCCAAAAGTAAAGAAATGGGATGGTTATTAGTTATATAAGTAGCTTCCTCATTTTTAATTAATGGTTTTACAACGGCATATTTTAGTCTATTTGGAAATACACCTTACATTAAGAATTCATTACAGATGTGAGCACGTATGTGACTAATGCAATCTTAACATATATTATGCAATTTGCTTGAAATATTGTCACATCTGTAAGAATTTTTGATTTAATTGCTCCCACAAATTTATTTATTTCTGAGACGTTACTGTTGGCAGTTGGATCTCAAATCTCTTTGTGAAAACAGTCTGATGAGGTCTGTGGATTGTTTTACCATACCCATTTTTTTTACAACTGAAGTAAATTGTCTGATAAATATTTTACAAACTTCCCCTACTCCACAATTCACAGATCCTTTTGTTCTATTTTTGTGTGTTTAAATTTTACTGTTTCAGTTTTTATTATGTTCTATATAGTTTTGACTTTATTGTCTGAATTTTCCATTTTCACTGATACATAGATGTTCTTAGCCTTACTTTTCACATTTTTTAATATTTCAGAATAAAGTTTATTATGAATTTTCAGAGTACTGTAACGATAAAGTGGCGTCTGCTGGCGGCGATAATGCACTAGCAGCTTGGTGTGGGGTAATTGTTGTTCGTCTAGGTATCACTGGATTGCAGGTTCTTCTACTAATAATTCACAAAGTCGCCATATAGATAATCATTCAATTTATTCACCGAACGTACAATTACTAAGCCACCACCACCAACGATTATAATTTGACCGTATGTAAAGGCTATTCAGGACTTCTTCTCCTACAAACTGCAAGTTCTGAGCTACACTTCTATCACTTGGTTTGGATGCTTTAGTTCGACGCCCACAAGTTCACTGCTATTTACGAAACACTGCAGTTTATCTGCATGACGGCGGCGTACTTATAATGTTTCATTAGGTCCACATGATAGTGCCAGAACGCACCGCCAAACAATCACTGCCGCGCGCAACCAACCGTGACCGACCTCCAAGACAGTGAGTCACAGACTGCCTTCGACAATCCAACTCGCATCTCGCGTAACACTTTCAACAATCGGATCGTCCTGATTCCACCGCTCAACACGAACACACACATGGTTTTTTATACTGTCTCGCCACAACCCCCCTTGGGTTTAATTTTTCCTACTTGGAAATACTGGTTTACAATGGCAAAATTTAAACCCAACAACTCATAGAGACAGTATTGTCTTGAATGTGTCTCAATATCTGTACCAAATTCTTACTTCTAAAAGGTGGTGGTGGTCAACTAAATACATATCTTCTATTACATTTCAGTGTTAGAACAATGTTAGTTTACAACAGAAATGACCCATTTAAAATATTGTCCAAAATCCACCAAAAATCTCTGTCCTGTCATGGTGGCACAACACATACAAAACATTAATACACTGACATAATGAACAATGTATTGAAGATATGAACATACTGATATAATACACATAAATAATACATGATGATTAAAGGTGGGTGCAGCTTTTTACAAAATTTTGTGTTCACACAATTGAACCACCTGCACTCTTCCCATTCTAATGAGAACAAACATATTTATAATGCAACAGGACAAAAACAAGAAATAGAGAAAAGAAAAAAAAAAATTCCAAATGAATGGTCAAAAATATGTACAACACAAACACTTATAATTGAATGGTTTCATACTGTGAGGTATAACCCCCCTTCAAAAAAAAACATGGTGTTGGAGGTAAGGTATACAGCTTCTTGTTTACAACATGTTACAATCCAAATACACTATCACTGGAAGCTGTTACAGTATATTACCTCATTCCTTCTCCTTTTATAATCCAGTATTTATAAAAATCACAACAAATCAAAGCTCCATGTGGCTTGGCTTGTCTTATATTAACTATTAGAATTTGAGCAAAAGATTCGTAACGAAAAATTCTCTCTGCCCATGGTAGGCAGTTAGGGATGGTATATCATCTTTTAAACTTTGTGCCTACCCTTCTTTTATCTTTAGTTCTACAAAATGGTACATTGAAAAAGAGAGACAGAAGAGAGAGAGAAGAGAAAAAAAATAATAATCTCATGCATATGCTTGCTCACCCCCCCTACTACTAGAGGATAGTGGGACCAAAACAAAAAATAAATCATACTTTACTTTAAAATGAAAATTTACATCATCAACAGCATCAATTTAAGGCACGAGTGCCGGATACCGGTTTTATTCCTATGGGAGAACCAAATCTGGAACTAATGCAGTCCCTTTGAAGGTAAACCTAGACAAAGCCCTGACCCAAGGAAACCGATTCCTGATAACTGATGTGATTTTGTGACCTAAATTTTGATATCCCCCCCAAAAAACTTCTCAACAGCATCAATGAAAGGTGTTTCCACCTGGATCTCAGTATCCTGTGGGTAACCGGATCTGGAACGTGGTGGGTTCCTTTAAAGGTAACTCCTGGACCGGGCCTCCTCCCACAGGAGACCGAGTCCTGACAGCTGCTGATGCTCTGTGTGATGTTGATGTGCTGCTGATCACTGTAACCACCTGCAAAATCTACTATCAAATTTCAATATGTTTGTATCAAGGCCAGTGCTACATTGTATACTCCCTTAAGCATCTGTGTTGACAGCACTACTAAAATTTATGAATTCTCCTTCCTCCTGTTGCTGAGTCAGTTCACCTCCCGAAACCTGTTCGGATGTTGAGGTATTTCTGTTATGGTTTGTTTGTCTTTCTCCATTACCTCTTCTGCCGTTACCTCTACCACCTCTAGTTCCTCTTCCTCTACTTATAAATTGTATGTTGTGTCCCCTTTTAGAATGTTGTTGGGCGTTGTTATAAAACTTACCCCTGCCTTGACCATGATCATAAGTGTGCTGTTTGTTATTATATGACCTACTGTGATTGTGTTGATCCTCTATATTTTGTATCTGATCGTGCTGTGGGGACTGTTGCCATAAGGAAATTCCCTTATGGGATTCATGCATATCCTCCTTTAACTTACTGACATCATTTCTATTTTGTGTTAATGGTTTACTAAGTGTTGAAACCGTGTGATCAACTTTCTCCTTGTGTGCATTCAATGCATGTGAGAGTTGACTGACCTGTGTTTTTACTGTCAAGGAATACTGTTCAAATGTTTCTTTACGTTTTTTGTCGAAAGCAACTTCAAGTGACTGTAATGTTGTTTCAAAACCCTCAAACTGTTTTGTCTGTGCTTCAAGTTTAGTATCCACAGATACGAGTTTCTGGTCAAGTGTTTCGCGAATCTTAGTATGTTCATCACGTGTTTGTTTAGCCTGTGCTTCAAGTATTTCAAGAAGCTTAGTGTGTTCTTCACAGCATTAGCTTAGACTGAGCTTCAAGTATTTCCTGCTTGTGTGACTCAAACTTTTGATCTAGGTATTGTATGAGTTGGGATATTAGAGAGGATTCTTCCGGTGCTGGTTGTACATGGTGTGTTGGATGTGGGTTAAAAGACACAACTTCATCATCAGAAGATGATCTAGTTGAAAACTCCAAATGGTCATAAGACACCGACTGTATTGGGGTACTATCGATTGATAGCTGAGAGATGTTTTGTGCATTCACAGGATTTGATTCTAACTGTGTGTTTTCCCCCTGTACAACATTGCTTTGTACGTCCTGAAATTCAGTTATGCCTGTGTTATCATCCTCCTGAAGTTGAGTATTTGTGCCCTCCATAGGTTAAACAAATGTTCTATACAGTGAATTGAAAGATAAATGGTATCACAAAAATAATCAAAAAGCTTGCTAAAATAATCAAAATGGAATTTACATAGAAATTATTCCGTAATCCGATCTGTTGATACTGAAAACCAGAGCAGAACACACCTCCAAATCGAATAAACTTATGTCTCCCACTATCTGTTCTTACAATATTCCCAAAACAACAAACACACAAAACATAAAAAGGTGGAAAAATATCTACAAAGCAAAAAGAACTGTGTCACTAATGACTGTCGAAAGCAAACTGAGCAACCTAACACACCTAACCTACAAATTATTTACGCTAAATGCAATCACAACTCAAAGATTACGCGTTGCAATGTAATACGTGAATAATATCTGTGCTGAAAATCAAAGACGAAAATATTTTACATCAACACAAAAGCAATATCTTTGTGCCAGCGACATCTGAATATCAAAAGTTTTCTATTTGGAAACTGGAAGCATGGAGGAAGGAATTATATGGAGGAGAAGTGACGTTAAATCGGTGAAGCAAGCACTAAACTCTCCCGCATGGTGGCAGCACCGGCAGCGACCATATGGCGCTTCCCAACAATTAAGGTGTTCACATTGTGGTAGATGCAGTGATTATTTCATTTAGTATTGTGTATAAGTGTTTAAAAATGCCAGCTTGTGTTGCGTACGGTTGCACAAATAGGCCAGACAGGAAAGAACCTGGAATATCATTTCATAAGTAAGTTGAATTGTAATTATCGTTGTTGAAGTGAGCCTGTAGACACCGCAAACTTTGCAGCTCGTCTATAAATATTTAGTCATAGCTCTCAATGGGATGACTTTGTTCTCAAATTTTTCTTGGTGTAGTGTAGAAAATCAGCAAACCTTGCTGTTTTGCACATAATAGACTAGCATTATTTTTTAACGAGTGTTTAAAATGAGATTTAAAGGGGGCGTGTTTTACTTCGCGATTCAGTGAATTTACTATTACGATTTCTTTCGTCACGTTGCTGATTATAATGACAATGGATGATGAAATTAACTGTTATGTGAGAAGCTGTGAGTTTTATTAATTTTTTAAATAGCTATTTCAGGCCATTGACTTAGGTTATTTTTAAAGCTTCTTATAAGACTTGTTTCTGTTTGTAAATACGTCTATACCTATTTTTACCGATTTTGAAATCTTTCTCATCTATTTATGTCGAAACAGGTTCATGTAGAAATAAAAATGGGCTTCATAAATAAAGAAGTTATTGGCCTTTGAACAAAATCAATTTGGGGAATGTGTTTCTAATTTAGTCTCTTTTTTTTTTTGTACAACATTCTCCCCCCCCCCCCCCCCGTATCTAAATCTAACTGAGAGATAATTTTTTTACAATTGTCCTAATAAGTAGGGCTGTGAAATTAGACAACACATCTTGATCAAGAGAATGTTCATTAAGGTGACTGAATAAACATTTTATTTCTGGTACCAACCTACAAAATCTCTGGGTTGCTCATCCCTAGAATGGGTCCTCTTACTTTTTTTCTGGTCTAGGACACATTTCAGACTAACCACAAGTGGTAGTAATAAAACTGAAATATCCATTCTGCATGTCAACCATGTAATCATTGTGGCTTTGATAGAATTAATTTTTGGTCCAGCCTGCATCCAAACCTAAACCCCTCAATTTGGATGTTGTATATCCCCCAAACTAAGCAAGATATCGAAAACATTTATTCCTTATTATCGAGTTTTTTCGTCGTGTTACATAAGAATCCATCATTAAATTTGACTTTTGCGAAATTTTTCTTCTGCATTTCAACTCAAGACACCTCACTTTTGAGACAGTATATCTCGAGAACTAGGTGAAATATCGAAAAATTTTACTCTTTATT
The DNA here is from genome assembly GCA_031002005.1 of Vandiemenella viatica. Classification (NCBI taxonomy): domain Eukaryota; kingdom Metazoa; phylum Arthropoda; class Insecta; order Orthoptera; family Morabidae; genus Vandiemenella; species Vandiemenella viatica. Next base: position 19,994 of record JARYHS010011211.1, on the reverse strand, counting down.
TTTTATTTGTCTCGTCTTTTTAAATAAAAATTCATCATAAAATTTGACTTTGAATAATTTTTTCTTCTGAATTTCAACCAAAACCATTTCACATTTGAGACAGAATATCTCGAAAACTAAGCAGGATATCAAAAAATTTTATTCTTCATTTTTTATTTGTCTCATCGAGTTACATAATAATCCATCAGCAGATTGCGGCGTCACATTTATCCTAGAGTCCCCTTGAGGTGTTTGTACATATTCCCCGTGTTTGTTGGGAAGCGGTCAAGCCCCCACCACTCCGGCCATGCCCCCCCACTCCTCCGCCGGCCTGCTTCACTCCCATGCGTGGTAAAGGTCTCTTGCGTCGTCTCCATATTATTCCTTCCTCCATGACTGGAAGACGTTACTAAATCTTTGCTCACAAGTTATTTTTCTTTGTGGTTACTATCTTTGGCCTTCTCGCTTGCTCAAAGACAATATGGCGCGACCATCATGAACCAAATATTAGAATTCGAAATTTAAAAAAGACAAATTTAAAATAATGTTTTGTTTTGACGGAGAGAGACAAAATCACGAGTATTTATGACTAAATCGTTGCGACAAGCCACATAGACATACAAAAAATTACTGATTAAAATATTTACACAACAATTCAGCATGTGATAACACAAATATTGTATTTGGAAATACTGCTAGCAGACACTTAGCAAGCACGTGGTTGGCAATAACGACAATTTAGCCAACAAAATACTAATTCCTTTTCCCAAAATTGTATAAAGCGTTGCACACACTAATGAATTGACAACATTACTGAAAATTACTTTCAACACTATGAAAGCTGCAATACTTGTAGCTTGTGCGTTGCCGCACACACCTCGCGGAATGAAGACACTTTTTGAAAAAACCGGCACTTATTCTGGCTTCGCTGCGAACTTATCTGTATGTTGAGAAAATGTGTCGCCTTCCGTACTGCGCTGGGCGTTGTGAAGCTGCTATCCACAAAACGTCTGCTCTGCTGGATTGTGTCGCCCCGGAAAGCTGCGTGACGAAGCGGCAGGACTCGCAAACTGCCCCCTGCAGTGTGAAAGTCTACGTCGGGTACCACAGCGTCTCCGAAAAGGTATCTGCGATCTCCGCGTAGTGATAATTGTCGTAGCTCGCGTCGTCTTCCACACACGTTGCCGGCAGTTGACAAAAGCTTCCGACCAAGTTTGAAGCGTAGTATTCTCTCGAAAGCAAGGTATATGAACCGCTTTCACTGGTCACTCCACAAGTCCCATGTAACGATAAAGTGGCGTCTGCTAGCGGCGATAATGTACTAGCAGCTTGGGGTGGGGTAATTGTTGTTCGTTTAGGTATCAAAGGATTGCAGGTTCTTCTACTAATAATTCACAAAGTCGCCAAATAGATAATCATTCGATTTTATTCACCGAACGTACAATTACTAAGCCACCACCACCAACGATTATAATTTGACCGTATGTAAAGGCTATTCAGGACTTCTTCTCCTACAAACTGCAAGTTCTGAGCTACACTTCTATCACTTGGTTTGGATGCTTTAGTTCGACGCCCACAAGTTCACTGCTATTTACGAAACACTGCAGTTTATCTGCATGACGGCGGCGTACTTATAATGTTTCATTAGGTCCACACGATAGCGCCAGAACGCACCGCCCAACAATCGCTGCCGCGCGCAACCAACCATGACCGACCTCCAAGACAGTGAGTCACAGACTGCTCTCAACAATCCAACTCGCATCTCGCGTTACACTTTCAACAATCGGATCGTCCTGATTCCACCGCTCAACCCGAACACACACATGGTTTTTTATACTGTCTCGCCACATACTATTTTCTGTTGCGTTGGGGTGGGGGGGAGGGGATGTACGATAGGACTTGAAATTCGGTTTGTTTTGTAAGATACTGAACGCTCCGCCGTTTAGTACATAGGTGAAAGTTATGTCCAAAAATACTTTCTTCCTACTGCCGCATACACATATGACAGATACAGGGAGAGGACAAAATAATACGAACAGCTGTGAAATAATGTAAAATCCTTATTAATAGAGGGTTGGACCACCCTTTGAATGAAGTACAGATTTAATGCGACGTGGGATAGAAGCATAGAGGTCATGGACAATATTTAAGGGTATATTAAGCCATAATGGAGCCACCCCCATGCTTCAAAGTCGGCAACAGGCATTCAGGATTAAACGCTTCTCTGGGCGTTTTCCAGACATAAACGCGTCCGGTCGTCTGAAAAAAGGTGAATGACGATTCATCTGACCACATCACCTCATCACCTATTGCCACTACTGTGGGGACCAGCCTTTGTGATCTCTGCACCACTGGCGTCGCTTGAAAGCATTAGTTGCTGTCACCAAGGGTTTACGATTGCCACTCTGCCATAAATGTTCGCAGCAGGAAGTTCCTTTTTGAAACGGGGTCCTGGAAATGACTGTTCATTTCCGATGTTATTTCGGATAACGATTGCTTATGCTTTGGGGCTACTATGCGCTTCAAGACCCGTCTATCCCAATCAGTAAGCTTTGACTTTCGGCCACTGTTGTGCTTTGTAGACGCCGTCTTACCCTCTTTCGTGTACGCTGTCACAACGGCTGATACCGTACTCCTTGCAAACCCCAAAAGGTTTGATGTTTCCGTAACCGATGCTCCGCTTAAACACGCTCCGACAATTATTTCTTTTTGGAATTCTGACAGGTCTGACATTTCAACTTAACACAGACAGTTCGACAGGCGCATGCAACGCAGGTGACTGCTGTTCACGCTCGCTAGGTGGCAGACTTCTGTTGCAGGTGGCGCGGCTGTACTGCAGGTATGAAATACGTCATACTTTTTCACAGGTGTTTGTATTATTTTGTCCTCCACCTGTAGTTCCTCCACCCTCCACTTCAGCCGACGTAAATGAAAAGGTTCACAATTTGTTCAGAATTTCAACATGTCTGTAGCAATGGCAAACCGAAGAACATGCGCGAATTTACCGTCCCTGCAAGTGGTAACCCGAGGAATATCGGCTTGTTCCTACGCACTAACACGGTAACTTGTAATACAGAGACTCAGCTAAATATTTATTTCATCATAAGTCGTAACGGAGAGTAAAATGTTCATTCTAAATATGGAAACGGATATCTGGTACCTCCAAGGAGACGTTCATACATTTTGGTTTTTCCGTGTGATCAAACTGATTTTAAAGAGAGTCTCCTCAACATTTTTAAAGAAATTATTGATTTTCCTTCCTCTGTAAGAAGTTATAGCAAATTACTTTGTTGTTGTTATTGGGGCTTTAAGGGCGCGACGACAACGTGGTCATTAGCGCCCTAATAACAATCGGCTTAGCAATACAAATTAATTTTGTTTTCTTGTACCTTCCATGAGCATCAGTAAATTTGTAATATGCCTTCATCTGCGTTCTCTAACACCAAGACGAGCTTTCAGTTTGCTCCAGGTGTTCTCCTACTTACTGTCGTATTTTTCTTCTACTTTTTTTTAGAAACTAATGAGCTTGTACGGGGCATACATCTTGTTAGTCAGGCAATGTGGTTGTAAATATAAATGTATTTTGTTATGTATGATAATTGGCATAAATATAAATACTAATAATACTTTGCTGGATGAACTTGACAAATAATGAGTAAAGCGGGAAGAAGGAGGTGCGATAAGAAGGAATAATTATTAAAACAGAGGAAGAGAAAGATGGAAGAGGAGAGAGATGAGCTGACAAAAGATGTGCTGAACGTGAAGCTGTAAGCTGTCAAAGGTACAGATATAACACAAATTGTAACTGCTGCGGTGAAAAAAAAAGTAGTAGTGTTTAGAGATATGTTGAGTGCAGTCTAATGTATGTACGGCTGTAAAATAAGTGTGTTTTCAATTAAACGTCGGAGTGATTAATATTGACCAAAAATGAAGAGTCTGTTGATGTGAACGAAAGAAAGGTGTATGACTGATGCAAATATAACGGAAGAGCTTATATTAGATGTCGTCTTAAATAAACAGAGGACGCAAAATGTACTCTACTTGATAAGAGAAACCAAAGGAAGAGATCGAAGGTAATATTAGATTGTGGTGACGCTCGATTTGGCGTACTAGTTTATATTCACTTAGGGGAAATAAGTAAAGGTGATAACGTAAACGGTCTTCTAGCAGAGGACAATCGTCATATGCTGTAGAAATTACTACATTTTTTTCTTTTCTTCTGCTCCTCTTACTGTGACATTAATGTCTAACCCCTGTTCAGAATTTTTGGTAAGTGAATAATTATTTTTGTTGTAATAATATGTATTCACCATTGTACTGAATGTAATCAATGTAAATAGGGTTTCCACAGATGGTATTGTGTGTAGTTTTAAGCATATTGATAGAGAGTATCTCTGGTTAAGAAAAAGAGTCATGCTCAAGAGCTTGCGTGGGAAGGCTCGCGAGTGAACTCCGCTAATGGATGTTATGGGTACAAGCAGAAAATGTTATACGGGAGAATGTATATCGTGTATAAAGTTGAGACTGAATTTTAAAAGCATTAAAATAAACGTCTGTATTAATCGAACTGTGTGTGTGTTTGATTTCTTGAAGTTACCTTAAGGAATCATGAATATCGTGACCATGTTTGCCAGTACTGTGTTAATTATCGGTAATTAAAAACAAGAGCTGTTCCGCTTGCAGTGTTAGAGGTGATCAGAGGGCCAACCACCCACAACACGCCACAGATCACATTTAACTAATTACCTCCAGATTAGAGGCTCGCAATACTCTTGCAGGTTTCTTCACTCTCGTGTGTGTAGTAGCTTAAAAAGTATCAAAATTCTGCGTTGTTACCAAACTTTATTGCTTCTGTTCTGAATGTTATGTGAGATGTATACGCTTGTCTTGTAACGTGTTCAGACGGCGGCTGCGGCCTGCCGGTCGTGGGGCTGGGCCGCGGGGCTGGGCATGCGGGGCGCCGCCAGCTGCGGCTGCGAGCACCGGAAGCCCAGGCACGCCGGCGAGTTGATGATCAGCTCCTGGAACGTCGTCGCGACGCGCCGCAGGTGGTTCAGCGAGCACGGCTGCAACACCACACTAAGCGTGATGCACAATCCAGGAAGCCTATACTCCTAGTGACAAAGTTTCAATCAAATCGAGGACAATATTTCAGTGGATACGATATTTGATATTAATCTATCTAGAGAGGCTCACGAAAGGTTTATGTTGATTATGAAGTTAGCGCAACTGAATACTTCATACGCCTATTCCTTCTTTGGATGTATGAAATTGAAATATTTCCATACCAAAAACAATTTATTTTAGGTTATTCTCTCTATGAAGGAGTATCGTACGGAATATGATGATTTAGCGATATATTCAATGTTTCTTTCACTGAAATTATGCGGTGAGCTATGTAACATACCCTGAAGAGTCAAAGAAACTGGTGCAGGCATGTGTATGCAAACACAGAGATATGTAAAAACTCAAAGAACGGCGCTGTAGTCGCCAACGCCTATACAAGACAACAGGTGTCTTGCGCAGGCGTCAAATCAGTTACTGCTGTTAAAATGGCAGGTTATCACGATTTAAGTGAATTTGAACGGGGTGTTAAAGTCGGCGCACGAGAAATGGGACACAACATCTCCAAGGTACCGACGAGATGGGGATTTTCCCGTACGACCATTTCACCAGTGAACGGTGAATATCGGGAATTCGGTAAAACATCAAATCTCCGCCATCGCCTCGGCCAGAAAAAGATCCTGCAAGAACGGGACCAACGACGGCTGAAGAGAATCGTTCAACATGACAGAAGTGCAACCCTTCCGCAAATTGCTGCGAATTTCAATGCTGCGCCATCAACAAGTGTCAGCGTGCGAACCATTAAATGAAACATAATCGATCTGGGCTTTCGGAGTCAAAGGCGCACTCGTGTTCCCTTGCTGAGTGCACGGCTCAAAGCTTTACGCCTCACCTGGGCCCGTCAACGCCGACATTAGACTGTTGATGATTGGAATCATATTGCATGGCCTGATGAGTCATGTTTGCAATTGTATCGAGCAGATGGACGTGTACGGATGTGGTGACAACCTCATGAATTCATGTCAGCAGGGGCTGTTAAAGCTGGTGGAGGTTCTGTAATTGTGTGGGGCCTATGCAGTTGAAGTGTCATGGGACCCCTGATACGTTTAGATACGACTCTGACAGGTGACACGTACGTACGCATCCTGGCTGATTACCTGCATTCATTCATGTCCATTATCCGTTACAACGGATTTGGGCAAATCCAGCAGGACAATGCGACGCCCCACACGTCTAGAATTGCTAAAGAGTGGCTCCAGGAACACTCTTCTAAGTTTTATCACCTCCGCTCGCCAACAAACACCCCAGACACGAACATTACTGAGTATATCTGGGATGCCGTGCCGTTTAGAAGAGATTTCCACCCCCTCGTACTCTTACGGATTTATGGAGAGCCCTACAGGATGCATGGTGTCAATTCCCTCTAGTACTACTTCAGACATTGATCGAGTCCGAGCCACGTGGTGATGTGGCACTTATGCCTGCTCGCGGGTCCCCTACACGATATTAGTCAGGTGTACCAGTTTCTTTGGCTCTTCATTGTACATATTTATTTATGCATATAATAAGACTGTAACTGGGTAACATTAAAGATTTTTTAAAAATAGTGTTCTATTGAAAACAAATTAAATGTTACTATAATTTGTGTCTTGGTCTGTTTATATGAACGAGATTTTCTCAAAAACCACTGGTCGGCGTTTGATGGAGGTTTGAATAATGTATAGTCCTTGGAGCTGGGGATAAAATATGATGTGTTTCATCTTGATGTGAAAGCGAAAAGATGACAAATTTAAGATAAAACTATTAACAAATGAGTATCCACTTTTCCGTTGCACTCGATTTAGGCAAGAACTATTCTCAGACGTTGTGCATATCGCGATTTCAGCGTACGTACGTACGACATCGTTTTGTTGGTTGATCCGATAGCGGACTGACCTTGATGTCGAAGAAGACGGGCAGCACGAGCATGGGTATGGCGCAGCCCGCGAGCTCCCGAGTGTGGGCGCTCCTTATGGCGACGAGCAGCAGGTCCAGCAACAGCACGAGCAGCTCGAAGTGCCTGCCCGCCACCTCCTGCCGCAGCAGCCCCAACGCATCACACGCCACCAGCCGCTCCGGCACGCCCGGGTTCTCAGCTGCACAGTACACAGACAATAACATGAACCACTAGAAGCACGAGCAGCTTGCGGTGCCTGCCCGCCACCTCCTGCCGCAGCAGCCCCAGCACATCACACGCCACCAGCCACTCCGGCATGCCCGGGTTCTCAGCTGCACAGTAGACAGACAATAACATGAACCACTAGCAGCACGAGCAGCTCGCGGTGCCTGCCCGCCACCTCCTGCCGCAGCAGCCCCAGCGCATCACACGCCACCAGCCGCTCCGGCATGCCCGGGTTCACAGCTGCACAGTACACAGACAATAACATGAACCTCTAGCAACATAAGCATCTCGAGGTGCCTGCCCGCCACCTCCTGCCGCAGCAGCCCCAGCGCATCACACGCCACCAGCCGCTCCGGCACGCCCGGGTTCTCAACTGCCCAGTACACAGACAATAACATGAACCACTAGCAACAGGAGCAGCTCGCGGTGCCTGCCCGCCACCTCCTATCGCAGCAGCCCCAGCGCATCACACGCCACCAGCCGCTCCGGCACGCCCGGGTTCTCAGCTGCACAGTACACAGACAATAACATGAACCACTAGCAGCACGAGCAGCTCGCGGTGCCTGCCCGCCACCTCCTGCCGCAGCAGCCCCAGCGCATCACACGCCACCAGCCGCTCCGGCACGCCCGGGTTCTCAGCTGCACAGTATACAGACAATAACATGAACCACTAGCAGCACGAGCAGCTTGCGGTGCCTGCCCGCCACCTCCTGTCGCAGCAGCCCCAGCGCATCACACGCCACCAGCCGCTCCGGCACGCCCGGGTTCTCAGCTGCACAGTATACAGACAATAACATGGCACGAGCAGCTTGCGGTGCCTGCCCGCCACCTCCTGTCGCAGCAGCCCCAGCGCATCACACGCCACCAGCCGCTCCGGCATGCCAGAGTTCTCAGCTGCAAAGTACACACACAATAACATGAACCACTAGCAACATGAGCAGCTCGCGGTGCCTGCCCGCCACCTCCTGTCGCAGCAGCCCCAGCGCATCACACGCCACCAGCCGCTCCGGCATGCCAGAGTTCTCAGCTGCAAAGTACACAGACAATAACATGAACCACTAGCAACATGAGCAGCTCGCGGTGCCTGCCCGCCACCTCCTGTCGCAGCAGCCCCAGCGCATCACACGCCACCAGCTGCTCCGGCACGCCCGGGTTCTCAGCTGCACAGTACACAGACAATAACATGAACCACTAGCAGCACGAGCAGCTTCGCGGTGCCTGCCCGCCACCTCCTGTCGCAGCAGCCCCAGCGCATCACACGCCACCAGCCGCTCCGGCACGCAAGGGGTCTCAGCTGCACATGAAACAGACAATAGCATGAACCACTAGCAACATGAGCAGCTCGCGGTGCCTGCCCACCACCTCCTGTCGCAGCAGCCCCAGCGCATCACACGCCACCAGCCGTTCCGGCACGCCCGGGTTCTCAGCTGCACAGTACATAGACAATAACATGAACCATTAGCAGCACGAGCAGCTTGCGGTGCCTGCCCGCCACCTCCTGTCGCAGCAGCCCCAGCGCATTACACGCCATCAGCCGCTCCTGCACGCCCGGGTTCTCAGCTAGTGGACAGACACCATGCAACTCGAGAAATTGATGCTTTTAAACATTCCTCGATATTTAATACACAATATCGTAGTTTCAGATCCGGCTGCCTCATATATATGTTCACACCTTACTTCATCCAAATGCGATTTTAATACAGGATCTGTTAGAGAGCCAAAGATTGAAAAATGGTTACGTAGCAAAATAATTCCACGCGTACCCTTAGTTAGGAGCAACTTTACACACTTCTTAAAAATTACGTTTATTTTGTCTGTTTTTTTTCGGGTAAAATGATTTATTATTGTTGATTTATTTTTATCAAACTGATTATAAAGGTTTAATTTTCGTGATGGGACACGGTTGCCTGCACATAAGCTTTCCGAAACTAAGGGGTGCTAGCATTTAAACGATCCGAGATTCGACGCCTCCGTCAACAGTCACTGCACCACGCCTGCGATGTAGCAGAACGGTTGAAGCATGGATCGTTGAATTCTAGTTATAGCAATTATCATTCCATTCTGTAGAGCAGTGTGTTTTCAACCTTTTCCAAACAGAGGACCAGTAAAATGTCAAAAATAATTTTAGAGACCACATAGATAGGACTAATTCTTTCCCTATTAGCATGTTACTAACCAACCCTTACAACTGTTATTGCTATGTACTGCGTTCCCTTAAGACCTACACCCATAATAAGGCCATCATATAACAGCCCTTTGAGCAACGGCTCTTTGATGCCAGCTGGGAACGTATTTTATTACAACAACAATGCAGTCATGCCCTCATGTACTGGAAACACCAGAGTTCAGGTATTCGTGGCTTTCACAAATGTTGATTTATAAGCTTAAGGCTCATAGTCTCTTCTAGCCTTATACAACACTAGGTCTGTGTCCATTTCAAACGAACAATTTTTACTTAGTTATTTTTTGATATAATATTTATAATTCAATTAGAATTACATTTTAATTTTTCCCTCATCTTAGCAGGCCACAGGTTGAGAAACTCTGGCGCAGAGGAACATTCAGGCTCAATTAAATTAAAAAAATTACATAGTAATTCGTTTATTTCGCACACAAATGATCATAATTTTTAATTTAAAAATTACATCTGTAGTTGAGTGTATTTGCGGAAAGATTTTGCTAGGCAATCCGGTCGCAATGTGTGTCTGTGTAACTAGTATTCCAATAAAATCGCATTTCGATAAAATAACAGACGAATGTATAAATCGCGCAACCAGGTCTCGTACTAATACCAATAATCAGTAAGCGCATTTAGGAACAACCTGCTTTTCACTGAATTACTGGGTAGCGGTCTGCCGGCCCGGTGGTTAAGGCGTCTGACTGGAGATCGCAGGGCCCCCGTTCGCATCTCAGCTGGTATTTCCAAAGATCCTTAACCCGACCTTCCCCTGGTACAGTTTGCTGTGCGAAGTGAAGTACGCCACAACGCACCCGTGGCTTTTTCTTAGCGGAAAAATTAGTCTTCGCGGTAGTGCTGCCGGTTGGTATTTTTAAAACTCGATGTTTCGACAATTGGCTAGACAGATAGCCTTTATCAAAACCAACTGCGCTATTCGAAGGACGGACGTCTTCAACGTTATCTTGAGAAGGTCTGAATTTCTTCTCAAAATGGTCCGCGAGAGCGTTGGCCTTGTCTGCGTCGTTAAACACAAGACCCCTTTCGCCATTAAGTAGAGGTAGACTGGTACCCCGCTTTGTAAGACGTTGGGTCTCTACCCAAAGATTTCCGTCGTTAACGTCTAGGAAGGCCAGGCGCGACGACCACTCTCGGTTTCTATGGTCTGCGAGCGCCGCTTTCAGCTCGTGTTGAAGTCGATTTAGTAACCGCCTTGTTTCAGAGCGTCTGGTTAGTCGCCATTCTTTAGCCACCCTGTTTTTATGCCTTATTTATGCTAATAGGTGTAGCGGCAGTTGGCGAGACCTGGGTCTTTCAGTTGCAGGAGGCGTTGCTGTGTTAGACGCTTTGATGACGATTTTGGAGACCTGCTTGATTGCGGTCTCTATTTGTGTCGCATCTAGGGGCCTCAGGCGGTGAGGAGATTCCGTGATCTCTTCACGGAAATTTTCCCAGTTGGTCTTGTTGTAGTTCTTCAGGTTGGTAGTTATTGGTCTCCAGGAACCTACGTCAATATCTATCAGGACTTGAGAGTGATCTGAAGAAAGCCTGTTCATTATGTACGCGGAGATGAAGCCTGCAATCCTCCGCGTGATCACAATATCCAGGACATCTGCACGTCCGCCATTCCAGGGGTGGTGCGTTGGTTCCACTGGTCCCCAGGCTAGCAAGTTGCGCCTGACTGTTAGCCTGTGGAGCAGCTGTCCTGCTGAGTTTGTAGTTCTCGAGTGTTTCGAATTAAGATCACCCCCGATGATCAGCTTGCCTCGGATGGAAAGGAGACGATCAAAGTCCTCTTCAATTGGGTGCCTCCGCGGTGGTCTATATGCTGATACTATTGAGATTGGCCCAGTGGTAGTTTTCACTTCGATGGCCCTGATTTCTATCTGGTTGGTTTGTGGCGACAGTATTTCATGATGAGGGATACCGCGCTTTATGTATATCGCCACTAAGGATTGCAATCCCGCAGTGTTTTCAATCACGCGGGATCCCCCCGGGATTTGCGCCAATCCCGCGGGATCCCGCGGGATCCCGCGGGATCCTTGCGGGATTGGTACAAAAAGTTTTTTTAACGCATATATTTAAAACATACTTACTTAAAACGTTAATAAATTAAATAATATTTAAATTAATAAATAATTTTTAACGTTAAATGATAAAAATTAACAGTTAACAATATTTTGATTGGTAAAATGACATTAAAACTTTTTAGCGTGTCTTAAGTGTATTTCGAGGTTTTACATTTTTGTTTTTTAATCTAAACCAATTTTTAAATAAATGATAAAAATGGAAAATATTGAGTCTTAGGTCATATTATGTGCTTTACAATACATCACATAAGTTTAAAAATTTGGTTTGCTTAAAGGCCAAGTTACCAGAGTTTTTTTTTTTTTAATTCTAAATAAACGTTCCATAACACCGAGAAAAGCATTCCATTTCACAAAGTGATGTGAATATACTCTGTAAAGGCTAGACTTGGCTCAAAACAAGATCTCATAACTTTTTGTCACTGCACAAGCACGAGACTTGGCCTTTTTTTGCGTGATTCATTATTATATCTACTGATTTCTTGATTGATATTACAGTTGAATCAATGTTATTAAAAGAAACTACTCACCAACACGTAAACTGTCAAGTATTTCAGATTTACTTATGTAGCGTAACGACGTTTTTAGAGTGGAAATTATTATTTTTTAGTAAGAAAGGAGACTTTCTCGGCGAATGATTGCAGTGAAGTCCTCATAGGATGTATCTCCGGATTTCATTGCAAACACACGAAATTACACACGTGAGGAAGACGGCGGAGGCAGCCGTCGAAGTATGGTGTTCCTACAACACAATTCGTCGATACACCCGTGAAAATTTCATTATAACTTTTTTTACCTTTAGTCGAAATAATAACAAGGAGAAGAGGGATTAATCGAAAGCCTGAGCGACACATGTAAGCAGGTGGCTTTCATCAAAGAAACGCATTGAGGCAGCGGCCTAAACAACAATAAGTCAAAGGATATACAATTACCTTTTGATAGGAATTTTGGAGAAATGAAGAAACGAGGTATGAACATTAAAGCTGCCAGTGGGAAACCTCTTTTAAGCTCAGAAGATAGAGCTAACAGATGGAAGGAATACATTGAGAAACTGTATGTTGGGGACGACTTGAACAATAGTGTATTGGAAAAGGAAGGCGATGTCGACATGGATGACTTAGGAGATCCTGTTTTGAGGACAGAATTTAATAAAGCTCTGAATGACTTGAAAGCAAATAAGGCAGTTGGAATTGATGAGATCCCTGCAGAACTTCTTAAATCTCTAGGAGAGGAAGGAATCGAAAGATTATTCAAGCTGATATCAAAAAGTTATGAAACAGGAGAAATTCCAACTGATTTTATTAAAAATATCATCTTCACACTTCCAAAGAAAGCACAAGCTGACAAATGTGAGAATTATCGCACAATTAGTCTAACATCACATGCTTCAAAATTACTGACCAGAATAATATACAGAAGGATGGAAAGGGTAGTAGAAGAGATAGTAGGTGAAGATCAGTTTGGATTTAGGAAAAATCGCGGTACAAGGGAAGCAATTCTGTCTTTAAGATTAATACTTGAAGGGCGGATCAAGAAAAACAAAAATACTTTTATGGCATTTATTGATTTAGAAAAAGCTGTCTATAATGTCAAAGAAAAATTTCCATGTGGCAAAAGTTTTCAGGGAGAAAAAATCAGTATGCTACGATTTGCTGACGACATTGTGTTATTAGCAGAGAGGGTTGAGGATATTGAGAAGTTATTGAATGGCATGAACAAAATACTGAAGGAAGATTTTGGACTGAATATAAATCAAAGTAAAACAAAAGTGATGAAATGTAGCAGAAATGACACCAATACTAGCAGATTAAATATAAAAATAGGCTCTGATGCAATAGGAGAAGTGAGTGTGTTCTGTTACTTGGGAAGCAAAATTACAACCGATGGCCGAAGCAGGAATGATGTTAAAAGCAGAATAGACCTAGCAAAAAGAGCCTTCATGAAAAAGAGAAACCTTTTAGTTTCAAATATTGATCTAGGAATTAGAAAGAACTTCTTAAAACTCTATGTGTGGAGCACAGCACTTTATGGTAGCGAAACATGGACTTTAGGAATACCGGAAAGAAAGAAACTTGAAGCATTTGAAATGTGGTGCTACAGAAGAATGCTGAAAATTAGGTGGACAGACAAAGTAAAAAATGAACGAGTTTTAGAAATGATGGGTGTGAAAAGAAGTTTATGGAAGAAGCTTACAGGAAGAAGAGACAGGCTGGTAGGTCATATTTTGAGACATGCTGGATTGGTTAATTTGTTAGTGGAGGGAACAGTTGAAGGTAAGAACTGTAGAGGTAGACAGAGATTAGAATATATGAAGCAGATAATTGAGGACGTGGATTGTAAGGGGTATGTAGAAATGAAGAGGTTAGCACAGGATAGGAAGGGATGGAGGATTGCATCAAACCAGTCTAAAGACTGACGACAGCAAAAAAAAAAAAAAAAAAAAAAAAAAAAATAGGTACGCGATCGTTAAAATTACGATAGCATTAGTTTCATATCAACGAATAATCAAATTTTCAGCCGCAAATTAGGAAATTGTCACAATTAATTTATCTGCAAATACAGAAAATGGGAATAATGAAACCGTGAATAAAAAGCTGTAGCCGTGTAGTTCAGATAACGTGTGCGACACTTAAAATATAATTATATAGTTAGAAAATCGTACTAAATACGCACCATAACTCAAATTACAAAAATGTGTACCCGAAACAAACGTAAGTTTTGATGAATACGTAAAAGTGTATTTATTTACTTACAAATGACAAAAACAAACGCTTGTTCACATGAGTCAAATGCCAACTGCTCTGGTACAGGCAAACAGTGCAAAACATCCGATAGAGATGGAGTGGGGCAGTGAGTCACGCAGGCTGACACGCGTTTCCGCCGGATTTTGCGGATTGCGGATCCGCTTAATTTTGTGCGGGATCCGCCAGACTGTCTAATGATGCGGGATCCCGCGGGATTGCAATCCCTAATCGCCACACCTCCTCCTGCAGTTGGCCTGTCATGCCGATAGCAGCAAAAGTTGGCTACTGTGGCATTAAGGCCTTGTTTGAGGTGGGTTTCTGAGACAAGGTAAATATCTACGTCCTCATCACGCAGAAACTGCCTGAACTCTCCAAGTTGTTGTTGGATGCCATTGGCATTCCAAACGCACAAAGATAAACCCTGGATATGCGTCCTATTCATTATTGGTCAGGGATTTCTCTCGTTGTTCGACTGCTGGAGCCGTCTTAACTGCGGACTTGACATCTGCGGTGAGCTGGTCAAACTTGGCGAGGAGAGACGTCAGCATATTGAGTAGGCTACCTACTATATTTAATAGATGATCCATCGTCTCGCTGCTGTTTACTGATTGAGGTGTGGGCGAGTATTGGCAGGTTTCTTGAGAGTTTGTCTTATCTGCTGCCGTTGGCGTAGTCGCTTTTGGTGGTGTTTTTCCAGATGTCTTTTCAGCATTTGTGGTGGACACCGAATGATTTGCCGACTGTTGAATCGTGCTCTTCTTATTTCCTTTTTGCTTTCCTATGCCTGCTTTTTGAGGAGTTCTTTTTTCATTCTCTTTAGGAGGGGGCTTATTCTTGCTCTCTCGCTGTCGACTAGGACGGTCGACGGCGGGTGGTTGTTGGGCTGCTGTGTCCTCTGTCTTCTTGTCGTCAATTTTCTTGTTCTCTTTTGAGGACTGGACACAGGTGATTTCTCGCTGCCTGTCCCGGGCACGTTTACACGCAGGACACCCTTTATAGCTCGCAATATGACCTCCTTGACAGTTGGCGCATTTCTGTGTGCTGTCTCCCTTCTTCAAGGTGGAGACATTGGATAAATGTGTCCCAGCGCATTTAACGCATACCGAGGGCATGTTACAATGGCGTGCTACGTGCCCTAGAGCTTGGCAATTAAAGCACTGAGTAGGGCCATTGGAAGATCTTAATTTCTCGACGGAGATACGCAGTGACATCAGTAATTCGAGGGTGAAGATTTTTCTATTCTGTGGCCTATCTGGTAGAACCACGATAAAGAGAGGCATTAGGTCTGAGCCACCTGGTGTTTTCAGCTGTGTCACTGTGCGAATGTCGAATCCGCTGTCTTCGAGTTCTTCTTTTATATCTACAGATGGCATGTATTAAAGCATCCCGCGGATTACTACTTTTAGTATCTTCTCTGTTGCGGAGGGAAAAGTATAATAGGGTATGTTTGCTCTCTGCAGTGCTGCAGTCACTTCCAGGTAATCATTTGTAGAGTTGAAGGTTAATTTAACCTTATCGCCACCAGCAGTCTTCGCTTGGAACGACCGCTCTTGTAGATTCCCCTTAACCATTTGATGCATTTCTTTGTAACTTCTGGGGAATTATACCACAAAGGGTGGAATCGGATGCCTTGGATGTAGCGTCTGTTCCTGTTGTTGCTATGGTTGCTGTTGTGGTTGTTGAGCAGCCTGTTGTTGCTGATGTTACTGCTGTGGCTGCTGATGTTGCTGCTGCGGCTGCTGATGTTGCTGCCGCAGCTGCTGTTGTTGCTTCTGCAGCTGCTGCTGTTGCTGCCGCTGTGTTTGCTGCTGCTTTTGTTGTTGTTGATGATGCTGCTCTGGTTCTTCCTGGATCAGCACGTCATATGGGTTGCTGAGTTCAATTTTGCCAGGGTCTAGTGTTGGCGGAGGCTTGCTGGTGCGACGCGCTTCCGTAAACACTTCACCGTCAGGTTGGTCTCCATCTGAACTTGTTTTTGGGTTCTTGTTCGTGGATTTTCCGCGAAACTGGAGAGTGGCGGATGGTTGCGGGCAACTGAAAGCACCGATGATTTTCTTCTTTCCCGCCTTTTTGTCTTTATTGGGCGAGGCGAGCTGCGCCACAGGGATGCTAATTATCGTACTGATTCCTCTCTGCTCACTCCTCGAAATCTTTGCTTTACCGCCGAGGAGCGGTGAAGTGCACCGCTTAGTTGCGGGGGGGGGGGGGGGCTAGCCCATGGCAGGCCCGGTCGTCGTTTGCGATGTGTACAGGGTCTCAGTTGTATCCATGGTCGAATCCGAGTTCGGTAGCAGTGTCGTCGTACCATCTTGCGGCACTCGATGTCCTTGACATAGTAATCACCCGAGGCATCGTTGGCTTCGTCTCCGCCACCACCATGAACAGGCTCTCATCAGACCACTCTCCGGTCATGATGAACATCGACGTTGGATCATGGAGACGAATTATTCCAAATGAAATTAATTATAACCGGACAAACTGGGAAGTGTTCTGTGAAGAAGTCTCAGAACCCCTCCAGCTTCTGCGCCCACTGGACGAGAGGCAAATTGAGGTGGCAATAAAACAGGTCTCATATGTCATCCTTGACGCAGCGAATTCTGCGACGCCCCCTCCCGCGACAAGACAACAGTCACGTCAATTGCCACCACATCTGTTAGCTCAAATTAGACACAAGTACAGAGTGGCTAAGGAGTGGAGGCTTACGAGACAGCCCAACACCAGGCGCTGCAGGCGAGTCTCCAGGAACACCACAACCTAGAGTGGGCTGCTCGCCTGGCGTCGCTGAACGTGACCGACGGTAATCTGTGGGTGGAGACCCACCGGTTCACCAAGAAGGGCATAAGAATGCCCCACCTACATGGCGAGAGGGGACTAGTCTTCAGCGATAAAGACAAGGCCAATGCCCTGGCAGATCGCTTTGAGAAGCAGTTTCGGCCTGCGCAGGACGACGACGAGGAAGAATCTGTGGATATCCGCAGAAGATTGGCGCGTTTCCTCGCTACTGACGACGACGGCTACCAGATCGACGAGATCTCTGCAGAAGAAGTTGGCCGAATCATCTCCAGATTAAACATCAAAAAGGCACCTGGTTATGATAACCTGGGAAATAGGCTGCTAAAAAACCTTCCAGCTCCAGCAGTAGAACGCATAACCGAGCTGTTCAAATGTATATTACGCACTCAGCACTACCCCCGATGCTGGAAGCAGGCAACGGTGATCGGAGTGCATAAGCCAGGGAAGAACAGAACTTTCCCCCAAACCTACAGGCCCATAACTGCCCATAAGCCTCCTTATGTAAAGCATAAGGTTTTTGAGAGGCTCTTTCTCAATGGGATGGAAGCACACATCCGCAGAGAGAACATCATCCAGGAGTTCCAGTTTTGCTTCCAGAGGGGTCACTCCGCCACCCAGCAGATCTTGCGCATCGTTCAGCGCGCCAATACCGCATTCAACCACCAGAGCTACTGTCCGCTAGTCCTACTAGATGTGGCACGAGCATTTGACTCCGTTTGGCACAGCGGAATACTTTATAAGCTTTACAACCAGGGACTCCCCGGCCCACTTGTGAAGCTAATTAAGAGTTACATCACTGGAAGATCCTTGAGAGTGAGAGTTGGGAATGAACTATCTTCTCGCCGCCCAATCAATGCAGGTGTGCTGCAAGGATCAGTACTAGGGCCGGTACTGTACAACCTGTATACTGCCAACATCCCTGCGCCAGCAACGGTTCGCACAGCCCTAAACGCGGATGACGCGGCCTTCCTCACCACGCATAGATGTAAAGCTGCCGCCATTCGGCGTCTATAAGAAGTACTTCAACAACCTGAAGCCTTGGCCAGGCGATTTAGGATTACCATAAACTCAACCAAGACCCAAGCAATAATGTTGACGAGACGTCTGGGGAAACGTGATCGCCAGCGCAACCAGACAGCAAAACTACGACTCCACGGCGAGGACATCGAGTGGTCAACCACTGTAAAATACCTTGGTGTGACGCTTGACTCCAGGCTCACATGAAAGCGTCACATTGAGGAGACCCGACTCAAAGCTGCAACGAGGCTGAGGGAGCTGTACCCTATTCTAAATACGGACAGCGCACTGGCAGCCAATACCGGAGTGAGCGTATATTGCAGCCTGACAAGACCGGTAATTGGGTACATTTGTACCGTATGTGGCTACGCCTCCAGGTCCGCGATAAAAAGGCTGCAGACCACGCAGAATCGTGCGCTTCGGCGAGCATTACATGTGCCTCCCCGGTTTCCCACAGCTGACCTGCACGAAGCCGCAGGTATTCCGATGCTCGAAGAAAGGATCGCACAGACTACAAGATCTTTTTACCAAGCTTCCAGATACTCAAACAATCCATTAATTGCTAGCTTAGGGCACATTGTACGACAAGCACAAGAGACCGCTGTCAATACTGACATAAAACTAAAAATAGACCCGAGTAAACGAAAAGACACACCAATAGTAATGGAGCTGACCTTTTAACGTTTGAAGGAAGTGTCAACAGACAAACCCTTCGCAATAAACTGATTAAGAAGATAAAGCAGTAAATGCTCCGGACGACGACGCAGTTAAGCCAGTCTGTTTGTGATTTCGAGAAGTAACATCTAAAATAGACCAGACGAAGACAACCAAGCATTTGTTGAAACTTCGTCATTCTATGACTCTATCCGGCTGGAGACACCCGTGAAGAATTCACTGCATCAATACGCCGGGAAAGTATCCATTTACATCATTGATTAATGTTTAATTTTAATGAAATAAGTTCTTTGATATGCTTTGAGCTAGCCTAGAGGACAGAAGTTAGTAAATATCTGATAATAGTCTGCAAATTTATTTTTTAGTAAGATTGCAAAAACAGTCTCTGAGAAAAAGGTAGCCAAAGTAGGACTCCTGTTAGGACTTATACAAAATTACTAGGAAATTCAATTAAAACAAAAACGAAAAAACAAAAAATATGAAATCGTTTTACTTCAACGTTTGAACACGCGGTACAAACAATTTAGCTTAGTTGATATTCATAATAATTTATAATTTACTATTTATGAAAACAGTGATAAATTTCTACGCCAGTAAATTATTCCACTAATGGCAATAATCACCGCTTTTTCTATTTGTTTTGGACGTATGAAAGAGCATTTCAAATTACTTTAACAAACTTATGAAATATTAATATAAATTATGGGGTATCTGATTTTGGAACCGTAAGGGGCACTGTATAGGACGTCTTTCCTGTTTCAGGAATTTAAAATAATGTTGGGTAGATATCGAAGTAAAAAAGTTACACATTGACATAGGATAGTATTTGCCAAAGACACGCAGTGAATAGATTGTTACTTGCTCCCTTTGGAACATTACAAAAACGCAGTTTAATGCATCTCTGCAAAAACTTTCACTCGTGTTGAAAGCACTAATAGCATAACTGGTTGAATACTTGTCTCTGCCCAGTCCATCAAACTTCAAAACTCACATTTTTTATTTTTTTTTCGTTACCTACATGTTGAAATATGTACTGCCAGTATGCAGCATACCAATGAAATGAAAAAGGGGGTCCGACTTGGGACCTGTGGTAGTGGGCTGACCTAGGATTAGCGCCTGCACGTGCAGCGGCAGCAGCGGCTGGCGCAGCGTCTTGATGAACTGCAGCAAGGCGGCGCTGCAGTCCCTCACGCAGACGCCTCCAGAGAGCATAGCCTGCAGGCAGCCGACGTCTCCGCGCTGCAGCAGCGACACCAGGCGCCGGCGGCACGACGCGGAACCACCGTCGCCGCAGAACA
>JARYHS010011210.1:0-13599 GCA_031002005.1 Vandiemenella viatica | reverse complement strand
AACCTTTATTTCATGATCGAAATCAGTGGATAAGCGATAGTAATTTTTATTGGCGCTATATAGCGCGGCGCAATTTTATTCGTGAGTAGTGGCGCTATAATAACTCTTGGTACCAATAAGCGTTGAATTTGTTTGCATGTTAAGTTGAAATGCAGCGTGGACACTGTAAAACTCATGGGCATGAAAGTAGGGCGTCCGAAATATTATGGCCTATGGTTTTTTAGGTGTCCAGGTTGCACTTCAACTTAATATGCAAACAAATTCAAATTGGTACCAACAGCAAGCGGCTATTAGTCGCGAATAGGAATGCGCCTCGCTAAATAATACCAACAGAAATTACTACCACTAATTCCGTTTTTGGACGGTTCTCACAAAATAAATGTCTGCGCTTCATTTCCACCAAAAGAAAGTCTGTATTTATGGGTGTTTACTGTCGTGTCTACCCCTATTTACTTCACTGTTGCTTAATATGAATGGATCAGCGCAATAAATTGTGTCTTATTTTTCCTTTTTTCGTGTTTGTTATAACAAGAAAACGTTTATATTTGCTAGTTTTAAACAGGTATTACGTGTAACCTTTTAATTAAAAGGAATTATTACATTTTTTGCCATTCCATGACTTATTTGCAATAAAAAAGAAAAGGGTAAAACATTTCAACACACACCAAGAACCACGCGCGCTAGGCTAGTTACCTATAATTTAATCAGCATGACATATTTTAGTTATGGAATTTTGATTGAATTATTGATACAAATAGCCACGGCGTACCTAGGAATTAACATGTTTATTATTTGTTCTGACTTGAAGTCAATGATGTCATGCATTCATTTTAATTCAATTAACATGAAAATGAAAGAAATTAACTTTGATTGGACAATATTGAGAGAACAGGATAAAAGAAAACAAAAGTCTAAATCTCAGGCGTTGTACGGGTTGAACTGTTTGAGTGGACAAGCCATTTCAGTTTTGATGGCGAGTATATTGCCACAGTAAGGCGGGCGATGTGTTCAGGAAGTAGCTCCATCGCTGAACAACCTCTGCCACACGACAGCTGTTGGCACCCCAAGATCGCGTCGTGCGCTGAACCCCGCTCCAGGTGACTTCATTTACTATCAACTTTCAACGAAAAACCAGATTATCGCCAGAGAGTACTGCTCAGCTAGTTCTACACTCTCCCAAAGCCGCAGTCTGTCTGCCACTTCTAATGAAAGCCATTTCCATCCCCTGCACCAAACGCGTCCTACTCTGCACCAATCATTTTCTAATGCAATCCCCTTCGAGGTTTCCATTGGCTCCGCCCTGAGAAAAACACACAAACATAAGTGTTTTTTACATTTTACAGTACAGCCTCGTGATGGGCAAGGATTGTTCACCATTGTTTCAACTGCCGTGTTTTAGGAACTGCCGCTCCCTAAACGGTACGAGATCTAGGACTTGCGAATCACTCTAGTCTCTCTCGCTCCTGCATTTCCATCCTTCCCCATTGTGAACTCCAATTGTTTTAGGCTGGAATCATGCTCTTCTAGCCACAGCGGTCACGATTCTGGTCGGATATGGTACCTTCACCTAAGCACTTGGCAATCACTTAAACAAGTGCTTTCGGTACCTGGTCTGTGGGACCATTACAACAGCTTTAATAGCTTAGCTCAACTGGATGTTAGTTTAACAGCCAGTTAAATATCTCGCCTCATACTCTTTTGATATCTTGTGTAGTATAGGTGGGAATTTTCGCAAAACGTACCTAAAAAAATCAAGTAATTCTTCCCGTTTGGTATCTCTACCCAGAAATCGTTAAAAGAAACTGTAATTTTGTTTCGATTTCTGTGAGAAAAGGTATTGACTCCTTTAAAGTGTCACAGGAAAGCTATTTTCAAAAATTATAAAAACTTTGCACGTCGCTCCAATCTTGTCATTTTCCGATGAATAATGTACTTCATTCTTAAAACATTTTTTGTGTGACAAAACCGTAACATCTTGTTCGCCGCAGTCGTTCCTTACGAAATTCGAAGATTGTGTTTTCTTAAAATAAATAAGTACGTTCCGATTGTTTTTAGCTAACTTTCTGGAACATTAACAAGTAGTCCAGTAACGGGGTCGTAAAAAGGGGGTTTCACAAACATTATATCACGTAGAAGATTTTTTTTTTATCTCGTATATTTTTGGTGAGAGTATGCAGAAACCAAGTTTTGGACCTCCAACACCCTCGGCACAATTTTCTGTAGAGAGAAACATCAAAATTTGGGTACCTTTTTCAGTTTTTCGTCTATAACTCCTTCCTGATGAGTTCTAGCAAGAAACACTCTATTTCCAATTTGAAAGAGGACACAATTTCCTACAACTTTCGTACTACAAACTTTTTCTAAACTCAAAATTAAGCGAGCTACTGTTCTTCGAAAATCAACCAAATTTCACACTTTTTCCTGAAAGTTGCCGCACAAAATGATTTGCAACGACTGTATATATAACTGATATATATGTATTTCTGTATGACATAGTATATATATGAACTAAACTTGATTACTGATGGTCAATTCAATAATCATATAGCATTGTTGCCGGGAGATCACGAAGGATTGTTCGGCCGCCAGGTGACAGTGTTTCAATACGCCACGCAATACGCTCGTTTGTGGCTATCTAACCTGACCAAGTAATAGTACCGGATACAGGGAAGCCTAGAGCTTAAGGTGGAATCCAAACCACAGAATCGTTCTGTCTTACTTCATATTACAAAGCAGGCTGTGGCGGTAGTGAAGTTCGGGCATATGCCTTTGAAATCACTCTTAGACAGGGATTCGATCTCCAGTCAGACGTCTTAACCATTGAGCTACCAGATCGCTCTATTACTGATGATAATAGAGCGTGAAAATGAATGCATAATGTTATGCGCCAGGTTATTAAGTCATAATAAATTTGTAATAAGTTAAAAAATGGTCATAAATCAATTTCTTTTCCGTTAGGATTTTCCCGGCTTACCAATGAATTGTATCTCATTCATCGATTGCATCATGAACAGCTTCCTGGAGGTCGAAGAACTCTTCCTCCCATTCCATCTACTTCATTTCAGGAACGTTTTACGAGACAGGCGTGTGAAATTTTTGCAAGCAGCTTGAACAGTGTAGTCCTGATTAGCGACAGTTGCATGGTGGAGTACAAGATTTCTTGCAGGAATATGTTACAACCTTCGGAGTAACTCAGGTGCAACGTTTTTTATTATTGCCTTTTTTCTTATAGGTTTATGGCTCATCGACGTTGATGTCATTAAAGGCACGATGGGACTGGGGACAAGGAACGGGAGGGATTTCGGCCATACCCTTTTAAAGTAGGCATCCCGAATTCGTCGTCTGGAGTGATTTGGGGAAATCGTGGAAAACCCAAATCTAGATGCCTGGACGGGGATTCGAATCGGCGTCCTCCTGAATGCGTTTTACTATTGTAACTGGAATAAGACTGGATGAGTCTCTCTTCATCCCCATGGCAATGGGTGCGTTTCTCGACTCAACCGTCCTTTACTTGTTGGTACTACCATGCTCATATTAATCCGAACGACCTGAATTGCACATCGCTACATTTCCTCCTGGGACTTATTCAACCCATCATACACATCTACGAAGACAGTACTATACCCTGGAGGTGGTACAGTCTCACGACTATTAAAATTGAGCCTCATCCACCTCCCATAAAACGAAATACATTTCCGCTTTTTTGTTTCATAAACCGAAATAGTGATTACATTTCGGCAATAAAAGAGTTATAGGAACATCGAATACGTTTCATTTCTGTTTTAAAGACATTTTACAGTCATTAAGTGTTCACACATAACACGAAAGTTTTCAATCTCAAACAAAATGCTGGTTTTTAGCAAGTACTAGATAACAACAAAATGCAGATTTTATAGCCGTCTACAACAACTTAAAATGACTCGAAATTTACTTAATATTCAACGTTTGCTGTGTATTATAATTTTTGGAAACAGTACAGACTTATGTAAGAGTTCAGTAAATATATAACACGTAAAAGATTTCGGATTTAATAACTTTGGCAGTGGTCTTGTAAGTATGCTTGCCTGTAAAAGCAATTCTTTTAGTTCTGTCGTTTCTTGAACATACTTAGCGTGGAACAATAGAAAAGAATCATAACATTAATGTTCTGGCTGACGTGAGACATATCAACACAGCATACGTGAGTAGGATTTGAAAGACACCTTTCTATTAAATTTAACTTCACCGTAAAGATTTCTGTCATTCAACATTCCCCATTTTTTTAGTGCTCATAACAAAGTCGGGCGATTGATCCTTGATCTAATACGTAATGATAACTGTTTAAAAATAATCAAGGAACTAATTCAAACTAATGTGTCTATTTAGCTAATGTCCTTATTGTGCGACAACGATAATTTCTAGGCTGTGGTATTGGGAAGCAAATGAGAAATGAAATGAAAAGTGGCTGTTCTTACGAAAAAAATTCTCATCAAAGAAGAACATAAAATTCAAAGCTTCCGTATTTAAAAACATGCTGCTCCGACTAGTGATAGCTAATGATATAATTGATGCATAACCCCAACTGGGCATTATTCGTGGCATGGAGTTATCTTCCCTGTCCTATCGCGTTGACCACTATTTCCGGGAGTCCGTAAAAAATTCGGTTTGCGGTAAGGGGCAAAATCGTTAACCGTAGCACAAAAAGAATATACGTTATTAAAGAAGTGCAGAAATTTTAAAAGTTAATTCTGACGCATATCACCATTGATGAAAAGTTTCTTTAATTTATTTCCTAAATTTAAAATTCCAAGAAATAAACAGTAAATTCCAGGAACGAGGAAAGATAATGCCTGGCTCGTTATTAGTTTCTCCTACTTCAGCTTCCGTCTCTGGTAAGCCTGACGCTATGGTGCTGTAATTGGCTCAGGTTCGGGGATGCTGATCCCGGAAGCTACGAGGTGCGATGTCTTGCGGTTCCACGGTTCGAGTCAGCCGAGGGCAAAAGTGGTTAAATGATGCGTTATGTTTTTCTTGGGTTACCCGTACACTGGGACAGTGAAAACATATTTTACTCCTATTGGGAAGTTGAAATTACAAATTTCTGCCTGTATCTATTGTGAAATCGAAATTCGTTGTTATTCTTCAATAAAGTCACTATTATTTCAAAGGCACGGAAGAGGTTAGTATTCTAAAAACGTAAACGAATTCTGCAAACGATTTGAGAAATGGAAATTCCTCATTCCGTTGAGTAATTTCGAGATTTTTTATTTAAACAGAATTTTTGATAGCCAGATCGTGAGTGTGAATTGACTACTGTCTAGTGCCACTGATGAAATTTACCCTTCACCCAATTCGTTCAGCTATTAATTAATGTAAAATTCCGCGAAATAAACAATAACTTTCAGGAACGAGGAATGATAATGCCAAGCTGTTTATGCGTAGTAGCTACCTCATCTTCCGTCTCTGGTAAGCCTGATGCGATGGGGCGGTAAGTGGCTGCAGATGCGGATGCAGATCCCGGAAGCTAGAGCGTTGTCTCATGGTTCCATGGTTCGAGTCGCGCCGCGGGAAAAAGTGGTTAAACGATGCGTTATGTTTTTCTTGTGTTACCCGTACACTGAGACAGTAAAAACGTATTATACACCTATTGAGACGTTAAAATTACAGATTTCTGCCTGTATCTATTGAGCAATCCAAATTCATTGTTATTTTTCTGTAAAGTCATTATTATTGCAAAAGCCTGGAAGAAAATAGTTTTTTTTTTTTTTTTTTGGAAACGTAAAACAATTGGTCCACGGTCGTTGAGAAGTGGCAAATCCCCACTCCTTTGAGTATTTATGTATTGACATATTAACTCATTGTATGCTGAATTGACGCTAAAGTAAATACAATCATGTTGTGGATACTGAAATGTGTAACAATCTAGTCTTAAAGTATAAATTGTTCGCGATCATTCCTTTCGCCAAAGTGTAAAGTAAAAGGTTTGTTTCCTCATAGTTGTAGAAAAACGATAGCCAGTATATAGACATCATAACATCCACGAGGACTATGAGAAAGAAGAGTGGTTTTATAAATATCCTACGTTTCATTTATTCTAAACAAAAATCTATCAGTTTCTGAATTTTTGAAAATTTTTTGTTTCAAGATAAATATCATAACAGAAAGAAATAGTGACACTTATTTTTTTCGTAATGTTTTGTTAATATAAAACTTAAAAAAATTACGTGTCAGCTGATAGATGACGATAGCACTATCAAGCGCCACATTGTAATTCATTATAAGGATTTATAGTTTGTCTCAGTTACACTCGGCAAGTGATGTGTGGTAGGATCATCATGAGGAAATAGGGCTGTTTACACACAGCGTTGAACACGCAGCCTTTCCGTGAACGGCTCGTATGGAATATCCATTCCCAGGATATTCCTACTTCTTAAAGAATGCATAATCATTAATTTTCTACGAGTATATATACTCGTACAGTCTTTGCATTAAATGTGGACAGCACTGTCATGTTCTATCAGTCTTTTTGCACAATCTGCATCAATCTCATCCCAGGAAAGAGTAAGGCAATGCTGGCTCCGCCTTTTGGCAATATCATTGGGGGATATTTCATTCAGAGCCATCTATATTTCAGATTATTCATTTCCGTAGTCAATGCATGAAACAAAATGGAATTAAGCTCCTCCCCACTGACGATTCATAATGGCGGGGTAGTTCATCAACCTTCCCCTACATTTCAATAACACTTTAAATAAATTCAGATCGTAAAACCTATCGCAAAAGTTGTAATTAACGGGAATGTATTAAAGCGAGGCAAAAAATAACCCCTAAGGCTCCGTTCTACTTTTACTACAACTGAGTAGCGTAAAACTTTAACGATCATTATTTACATACTGGTTTGGCTAATTCCTTCCGATAATATTTCACTCATAATGTGGTCTGTGGACAAACCAGCGAATAACCATTTTCGAGGAGGTAGAATTTTTAGTACTACGAAACTACAGAAACAAGAGATTATTTCGGAAAAGATTGAATGAAACAGTCTTCCTAGGCAGCATTGTTAACAAACTGACGAGTAGGTATCTAGCTTGAGCGGGGGGGGTCCTGTGGTTAGCGTTGTGGTTTTCTGAACCTGCGGTTCAAGGTTCAAATCCACGTATTTCATATTCTTTTAAATTTTTTCCCCTTTTATAAGTTCCGAACCTACACTATGCTTATGCATATTATATATTCTTGATTCCTTCCAAACTGCCTCAGGGAATAAGATACTTAAGGAATCTCTTATAACCGAAACTATCAAATGATTTTTAACCAACTACCAACATGAAAGTAAACACTTTTGCGGCGGCAGCGCTGAAAGAAAGCTACTCTGGTTCCCAGCCACGCCGAAATCAGATCGTCTGTCCCATTTCCAACTATACACGTTTATCGAAAATAATCATTTCACAGTAGAACGAATTTCACGTTTCAGAAACAATTAATTTATCGTTGGAATTATGTCTCTAATTTTAAGCCATGTCTATCATTAATTCTGTAGGTGGTCTATAATGATCATACACCGTCGTCAAGGAAAACAAAAATATAATGTAAAAACATGAAAGGAAATCGCATAGAACCAAATATTAGTACTGTAACAAATTAAATGACCATTGTCACTCAAAAATTTAAAACCAGGTTATTATCGTAGGACTAGCATAAATTCTTTTATTACTGGTATAAGTAAAGAAAGTTAATTGAGAATCGGGATTGAAGTAGAGAGTTCTAAAATTACTGCTTTACAGCGTAGCGACTTGATACCTGCGGGATTTAAAAACTCATTACTTAATAAATCATACAATTTTTGTGTTATTCTTTGTTTGCGATTACTTCAGTATAATAACATAAATAGATACCACCATTTGGCGAAGAAGGATGTCGCCACTCGTGTGAGTGTTCTTTAGTCTCGTGTGTGAAGTGGAACGGTGACTTTTCGTCACCCGTGATAGTCGACTCCAAAATAGACTAAGCCGCAAAAATTCAAACAAACACAGCCTACCGGTAAAGAAAGTTCGACAGTGCCTTAGGACCGGAGGACCGAGCGTAGTGGATGAGCCTTAACGCTCTGGCCTCGCATTCGGGAGGAGGGGTTTGAATACCCGTCCGACTATTAGAGGCGGAAAAGGACTAGTGGCAAGGATTTCACCAATGGCCTTTTGGAACCATTCCGGTATTCACATAGAGTGGTTTGGGGAAACCGTTGAAACCCCAAATCTGGATGGCCGGACTAGGATTCCAACCTGTGTCCTCCCGAATGAGAGGCCAGAGCGTCACAGCGTCTACAAGAATGCGTGTGTCGAATGGTGATGACGTAGAAAATTGTATAATTGTTCAGCCCTTAAAACGATGTATACATTGAAGAAAGTAAATTGAAACTTTGCTTGGGAGACCTTAGATTTTGGATTTCCCTCTTACAGTTAACATGGATTACCATTGTATTTTTAATTTCCAGCTGTGACTTGCAGTCTTAAGTTGATAATTGTAGTGAAAAACAATAAAAAACTTTAGCCGAATTTGCTGCTCGTGATGAATTATTACGTGTATTATTTGCGTTATAAAGGTGTTCTTCTTAGCCGAAGGAAATAGGAAAGTTCACACTTATTTCCTCCTGCAACGCTGCCACATCTACTTCCTCCAACGTTGTCACGATTTCTGACTTCTGGCAGTGCTCCGGAAATTCCTATACAAGGAATCGTGTCTCATAGCTAGGCGATATCATAAGAACAGACACATTGCCGAAATGGAAAATTATTTTCTTCCACGTCTCATATTTTTATTTAACTGATTTTTTTCTGTTTTTAACAGTTTGATTCTTTATACAGATTATCAATAACTATTCATTCACGAGATTTTGTATCTATAATATCTTCACTTTGGTTATATAATGGACGAAGCACGTGTTTAAGGCGGAGTGGTGAGCGGTAATGCCTGACTGTGAGCTGTTGATCCTAGGTTCGATCCCACTTGCGGTTGAATATTTTTTCATTGATTATTTCCTTTTCACTTGTTGCAAAATGCATATATATGTATATACATATAAAAACTTATTATATTTTATGTCAAATTGTTTAAAAATAAATTCTAATATCAAGCGCGAATACTTGTCATCGGATGTCTCAGTCCACTAATGTAGCAGCATCTTTAGTTGTTTATCGTGAAGACAGTTTCATTAGCACTCCATATGAAAAATTTTGTTAGCAGTTTATAGGCCACATCGACGATAAAATGTGTGTATTTGGAATTTAAAATACTGTTAGCCAATATAATCTGACGAGTTTTTGTGCCGTAAAGCCAGGGAGTACGTTTGGAGTTGTTCAAGAGAACCTGCAAGATTAATCACTGCTGTTTAATTTCTTGCTTGATCCGACAATGAAACTATTTTTATTTTTATTTTGGATCTGTGATCTGGTAGCTCAAGGCGTCTGACTGGAGATCGAAATCCCGGTCTCAGCAATGATTTTCAAAGGCCATTAACCCGACCTTTACCTCTGCCACAGCTTGCTGTGTAATATGGAGTAAGCCAGAACGATTCTGTGGTTTTGATTCCACCTTAAGCTGTAGGTTCCCTATATGCGGTACTAGTACTTGGTCAGGTTAGATAGCCACAAGAAGCGCACTGCGCGATCTATCCATAACACTGTAACCTGGCGGCCGAACAATCCTTCGGGATCTCCCGGCCAACAATGCTATATAATTACTGAACGGACCATCAGTAATCAAAGTATAGTACAATATATACTATGTCATACAGAAATACACATATTATTATTTTTTTTTTTTTTTTTTTTTTTTATAAAATTATATAATTACTGAATAATTTATATAATTACTGAACGGACCATCAGTAATCAAAGTATAGTACATATATATACTATGTCATACAGAAATACACATATATCGGTTATATATACAGGGGTTTCAGGTCATTTGAGCTGCAAAGTAGGTAAAAACCCAACTTTTAGGAAAAGTGTGAAATTTGGCTGATTTTCGAAGAACTGTAGCTCGCTTAATTTTGAGTTTAGAAAAAAGTTTGTAATACGAAAGTTATAGGAAATTTTGTCCTCTTTAAAATTGAAAATAGAATATTTCTTGATAGGACTTATCAGGAAGGAGTTATAGACGAAAAACTGAACAAAGTACCCAAATTTTGATTTTTTTGGCCACAGAAAATTGTGCCGAGGGTGTTGGAGGTCGAACACTTGGTTTCTGCATACTCTCACCAATGTATACAAGATAAGAAAAAAAAATCTTCTACGTGATGTGATGCAAGTGAGAACTACCCCGTTACTGGACTATATAGACCACCTACAGAATTAATGATAGACATGGCTTAAATTTAGAGACATAATTCCAACGATAAATTAATTGTTTCTAAAACGTGAAATTCGTTTACTGTGAAATGATTATTTTAGATAAACGTGTACAGTTGGAAATGGGACAGACGATCTAATTTCGGCGTGGTTGGGAACCAGAGTAGCTTTCTTCCAGCGCTGCCGCCGCAAAAGTGTTTACTTTCATGTTGGTAATTGGTTAAAAAACATTTGATAGTTTCGGTTATAAGAGATTCCTTAAGTATCTTATTCCCTGAGGCAGTTTGGAAGGAATCAAGAATATATAATATGCATAAGCCTAGAAATTATCGTTGTCGCACAATAAGGACATTAGCTAAAAAAAACTTTTTCGCTCAATAGACACATTAGTTTGAATTGGTTTCTTGATTATTTTTAAACAGTTATCATTACGTATTAGATCAAGGATCAATTGCCCGACTTTGTTATGAGCACTAAAAAAAATGGGGAATGTTGAATGACAGAAATCTTTACGGTGAAGTTAAATTTAATAGAAAGGTGTCTTTCAAATCCTTCTCACGTATGCTGTGTTGATAGTGTCTCACGTCAGCCAGAACATTAATGTTATGATTCTTTTCTATTGTTCCACGCTAAGTATGTTCAAGAAACGACAGAACTAAAAGAATTGCTTTTACAGGCAAGCATACTTACAAGACCACTGCCAAAGTTATTAAATCCGAAATCTTTTTACGTGTTATATATTTAACTGAACTCTTACATAAGTCTGTACTGTTTCCAAAAATTATAATACACAGCAAACGTTGAATATTAAGGTAAATTTCGAGTCATTTTAAGTTGTTGTAGACGGCTATAAAATCTGCATTTTGTTGTTATCTAGTACTTGCTAAAAACCAGCATTTTGTTTGAGATTGAAAACTTTCGTGTTATGTGTGAACACTTAATGACTGTAAAATGTCTTTAAAACAGAAAATGGAACGTATTCGATGTTCCTAACAAAAAAGCGGAAATGTATTTCGTTTTATGGGAGGTGGATGAGGCTCAATTTTAATAGTCGTGAGACTGTACCACCTCCAGGGTATAGTACTGTCTTCGTAGATGTGTATGATGGGTTAATAAGTCCCAGGAGGAAATGTAGCGGTGTGCAATTCAGGTCGTTCGGATTAATATGAGCATGGTAGTACCTCACCTTGAAATTTTGTTTATATGAGTCTGTGTAGCATAACAGATTACTGAGAGAAGAGACAAAAGAATGATAATTACTATGAGGAAAAATCGGTAGCTATGGTGGTCTGATGGTAACAAGAGAGAAAGATCGGGCGAGCGATTGAAAAGTTTAGTTCGTGCTTTTGAGGTGATGATATCAAGTTACTGATAGCAAAGGACCTCTGTAATTCTTCGGATGTTTATGAATGAAGTAAAACGAGAATAAATGTCAAATGAATCATAAGAGAGATTATTATTATTTAAATACGAGAAATTAATAAGTTCGAACATTAAAGTTTCATCACAAGACTTTATAACGATTCTGTACTCCTGCCATAATAAATACAACAGGGCATTTATTAAAATACGATATCCGGTATCTTTTTGCATACCAGAGGGTGGGAAAAGAGCGATAGTATTAACGGTTCATAAAGGAGTGGATACAAACAGGGTTGAAATTACAGGCCAATTAGTTTGACATCAGTGACAGGCAAAATGATGGATAGATTGTTAATTAACAATATCAGACATATCTGTGAGAAAAGAAATTGGTTTGCAGATCAACAACATAGCTTTAGGCAAGGATATTCATCTGAATCTCAGATGGCGGGTTATATGCAAAATATTTCTGATGAATTGGACAAGGGAGTCCAAGTTGATAGTGTGGAACTAAATGTTTCTAAGGCTTTTGACAGAGTGAGCCATAAAATTGTTTTTAAATAAACTGAAATCTATTGGATTGGGTGAAAAAGTTACTTGCTGTGTAGAGAAATTCTTAAAAGCCAGAAATCAAACTATTAGAGTAGGAAATACATTATCAAAAGAGATGAAAGTAAGTATGGGAGTGCCAGGCAGGATAGTGCGTTGGGACCGTTGCTGTTCATTATTCTAATGAATGATTGTATTGACGGATTACGGGCAGATTTTAGGTTTTTTTTTTTTACAGATTATATAATGGTATACAATAGGGTCAAAACAGGTGAAGACTGAACAGCTGCAGGGTGACCTGGATAGAATTTCTAAATGGATATGTCAGCATGGAGTGAAGATAAATGCCGAGATGAGTTAGCTTATTAGGTACACAGATAAAAAGATATAGATGATAGGGTGGGGTCAGAATTGCTTGCTGAAGGCTTGAAGTGTAAATTTTTTGGCATAACATTTGATAACAAACTCAACAGGGCAAAGCACATTGGGCAGGTGGCAGGAAAAGGTAACAAAATTTTTCATTTACTGGGAGGGTGGTGAAAGGATGTACCAGAGAAGTTAGGGAATTGGGTTACAAAACTTTGGCCAGACCATTGGTTGAATATGGTGGTGTAGTTTGGGACCCACATTTTGGTTATCAAATACAGGAGTTGACAGGTGTGCAAAGAAGAGCAACTAAATTTGTTTGTGGAAATTATCGCAGGACTCTGTCAGTAACTGATATGATAAGGGAGCTAAATTGGGAGTGCTGGGAAAGTATGTTGGTGATGGGGCTTGGAGGGATATTGGTCAAAGAATTAGGAATAGCGCATGGAAGGGTAAAGGCGACCATGACCACAAGTTGGCACTCGATTTCATGCATAAGGGAGTGGGAAAATTTTCTTTTGTTGGCAAGCGTCTAAGTCATTGGAACAAATTACCGAGTAAAGTGTGAATAAATTACCAAAAATGCTTAAGAAATTTAAAATTTGTAAATCGGAAATATAAGTGGGAATAATTTAAAAAAAAAAAAAAAAAAGAGGGTTAGTTAGATGGCTTAGGGAATTGCCGTCAGAGCTATAGCCCAATCGCTATCAAAATTAATGCTAATAATAAATAACATTGACTTAAATATCTCCGTCTTGTAAGTATCTTGTAAACCCGTCAAAAATAATTCATTGAATGCAGTAAAGTAGCAATTAGTTTCTTTGGTAAGTACAATTTTCATCAAATAATGCTCATAATCTAGAAAATGATGTATTGTGGATATTTTTTACCTTAGCATAACAACAGTATCGCTGTACTGAGAGTATAAGAAAAATCTTCATCAAATGAATTTTAATCAGCAAAAGCAACTATTAATTAATATGTCAATTTTTATGAA